>APFE031621447.1:226651-292124 GCA_000404065.3 Pinus taeda
ATGTGTGGCTACATGCCTCTGAACTGTGTTACAATGAGGCTCAAAGGCCTATTTATTGTTGAGAAACAATGGAAAACCATTCACATTCCAAAACCTAACCGTAGAAGATGAAACACCAAATTGTGGGCCCTGTTTTTGGATAAGTTGGTACATCAACTTCCCGGGGTCGCGAATTGGTCGTATTATCTCCGTTTGACGCACATGATAGCCCGTTGGAAAGATCTCTCCGAGGACTACGACAGAAAAAACAATTTTTAGATAGAAAAATCGTTGGCTGTAGATTTCCCAAAAAACATCGTTTAGGGCCTCAAAACGGCTCCGAAAGTTTAGGACCTAAAAAACTGCTAAAAATAGTAAACTGTGCTATAATTAAGGAAACTGAAAAAACTGAAAGAAGCACTAGAGGGGATCCAAGTGGAATTAGCCGGTGGCCACCAATATCCACCTAGATAATTCAATGTGATGACTTTTCTAGGGCATGTAGTGACTGAATTAGGGTTTGATGAGCCCTAAAAGTATTGATATGAATGATGGGAGCGATGTGCGAAAATAGACCTATAACTATTGCCCCCTAAAGCTTGAAGTCGAAAATGATAATGTTGAGTGATATGCTTTACGATGTGATGAGGAGGTTCTGAAGCAGATGGTAACCTACATCAATTACAATACATGATATCATGATATTTTGGATTTTTTATGAATTGCTGAGGGAAGGCATACCCATGATCACCATATAAACTTTCATTAAATGTACATAGATAGTCGTCTACAGATATAGACCCATGATGGGATGACCATCGTGGGTAAAGCCATCATACAGATGATTTAGTACTCGCCCAAAATCGTAGCTCGGATGGGTGAAACTAGATCTAGGGTCTTCTATCTCGTTCACTCGTTCATTCAAGTATGAGTCTAACCATGTGAATATGTGATTTGAAGTTGAACATGGGAAGACACCGTTTGATTACCAGCCAATGATGTAAGTTATTAACAGATGCGAGAGAAATCACGTATAATGATAATGATCCTCAACGTGTTGCAATACATTCTGCATAGTGTGAAAGGATATTTTGATATCGAAAACCATACAAATTCTTTCAGTCGAAGGCTAGTGATTTCAAGCTATTGCCGAAAGCGAGAAACTTTTCATTGATGTATGAAAGCCCAAAGGTATAGAAAGGGTGTCTCTAATTCAACTTCTTGGATAATGTTTTGATGTCGACAAGAAGTGACTCGTCGTAGAAGGGCCTTGATGTATTCCACATTAATGACACGAAATGAGTGTAATGATTTCAGAGACATAATATGACTGACGACACAAGGTTCAAGAATGGAGGTCATGAAAATGAAGGTTTATGAGTATTGCAAAGGATGGATTTAACTGAGTGACTTCTCTTGAAGATGTTGGCGACACTAAATGAATTGGCAGCATTGACCCAAAACCAAAGTAATGGATGGTATGATAGACCATAGGTGTGATAATCATCAAGCAGATAACCCAACCCAAATAGTCACAGAGATGAAGTGAAAGTGTCATGTTCAAGAGCGACCTGCTGCCATAAAGTGATTTACCCCTTTTCCCATTTTCCCCAGTCATTGCTGATTAGTACCTCTTTATTTTTTATCAAGCTTAAGGAGGATAACATATGCTTGTTATATAATTCCACCCTTCGAGTGAATCCATCACTATGTGATGTTTTAATGAGTCTATCAAAGGTGAAACTTGGCCTTGTCATGATGGGTATGTTTGTCGCTATTTGATGTTTTAACGAGTTTAACGACAATGATAACTTGGTCCCTTTCATGTTTAGAGAGTTTGAAAAGGAACAAAAAGAAAAATCCACAAGTTATTTTTCCTAGATTTGTCTCTCAAGTTCGAAAAAGCGTAAAATAATACGAGAGAGAACTTATTGACCATGTTCGATCAACATATTCCTTTTTCGTAAATAATCTATCTTAGTCTGGAAAAGGGTTAAACTTATACTGGGTAGATGTTGTTTCCAATATGTTAACGAGCTAAAAAGGACAAGCACTTGGAAATATTTTCATATTTCAAGAATCTAAAAAGAGCTTAAAGAGGACTCCACTTAGAGGAATAAGTGGTGTCTAGGATAGCAACTAGTTCCGGTGATGTTGTAACTTCTCAAAACATGTTGATTTATGTGAAGAGGGTGGCTAATAAGACCACTCATTGCAACTGTTCCTCAACAGGGGTAAAACAACCAAGTGAAAGCATATGATCGGCCAAGAAGATAGTGTTAGAAAATTATATATTACAGAGCAATGGAACACATAAAATATTGCAGAAATATAAACACAGAAAACACATAAAACAAGAGAGACATAGATATATGTGGTTCACCCAGTTTGGGCTACATCCACAGAGAAGCAGCCAGTCCTTCCTTTTATATTATCCAGCAAATTGAAGAGATACAACTTACAATAGATCCGATGTAAGTCCCTCTTCGCTGTCAATCTCCTCTCTCTTCCCCACTCAGAATACAAATCTACATAGACGCAATACAATTCCCTCATATATAGCGAGGGGTTGCCTTCTAGGGCAACAAAACCTAAATTAAACATAACTTCTACCGTCAGATCTTCGCCTAATGAATGACTCAGTTTGACTACGAAATTACAACATTTTACAAAGCAATTTTACATCTATTTTTAGCTTCAGTAGCACTGCCCCTGCTCCCCCCGCCAGGGGGGGATCCCAAAGGTCATAGCCACCCTCCACTGGACCCCCCTGCAACGAATATTTTATGGGTGGCATTGCCACCCCATTACGAACTGGGGTCCAATGCGGCGATACCTTTGAATACAGAAGATAATTAGGCTCCACACCCAATAGATCGTGACAATGGAAGGAGAAAAACCAAGGCTTATCTGATGGAAGAGACATATAGAATGGCAATCACAAGGGTTAAAATGGAGATGGGTTCATTTTTACACAAGCTTGAACCATAGGGAACTATGCATGGATTCAGTTTCATGTTTACACAAGCTTGAAATGAACAACTATGCTTGGATTCGATTTCATTTTTACACAAGCTTAAAATGAAAAACTATGCTTGAGATTGGTTTACATGCCCCCAACATGATGACTTGATTCTAGGTGCATGCCCCCAAGCTTCATTACATTCACCTAAGTAGACTACTCATGGCTATCAGGTGGATGGAATGAAGGTTCATTTACGAAATCAAGTGAAAGACTCGACTGGGATTTTACAAGATCTAATCAAAGACTCGAATTGGGACCTTGCTTCATTTTTTAATGAGCTTGACACAAGACAAGGAACTCTTCTTAGATTCCTTGTTTCATTTTCTAACGAGCTTGACACAAGACAAGGAACTATGCTCTGGGACCTGTTTCATTTTTTTCATGAGGTTGTGTTGCACAAAAATTGTCACCTTGATATTCTGCAATTTGTGTGAGTCCATTACCACTCATATTTTCCTCTTTTGTAAGTCTTAAGCTTCAGTTCTTCATATCAAGCCTTGAAAATAAGAGAAAGCCCTTATAAGTCTCTAAAACTCTGGTTCCACACTTTCTCTTAGCATTACCCGCGGTCCCGCACCCAATGGTCATGTCCCTTACGCACCTGACCACTCTATCTCTGTGTTATGGGTGTGGACCCCTATAAAAGTTAAAAAGGTGCAAGTATATTCATAAAAACTCACTTTGAATCATTTCTAGAAGCTTCTGGAAGGAATCTTGAGGTGGAAAGTTCACTCTTTTAAGGTTCATGCATCCCATACCTTAAGGAGCTAACCCCTTGATGTGAGGAGCTTATCCCTTTGAAGGAGGATTCTATCCCTTCATAGGTAGACCTATAACCTCCTTCCTTTGCACTATAAAATGAAGCATTGAGCCGGTTACTGGGGAGGTTGAAAGCTTAATATTTTTGAGGTGAAATGCTACTGGAACTTAGTCTTCCTAATTGAGCTTTTGTGAGGAGAGATTACATACATCTTTGATCTCATTTGGAAGAGTGTGAGGCTTGTCAAAGTAAAGGAGATTCCTATTATGGACCCTGGGAAGAGATTGTACAATATCAAGGCACCAAAGGTTGTAAGGTTCTTCTATTTCAAAGTTAATACAAATAAGTTTATTTTTCTCAATAAGTTGTGTTTTATGGTTTATTTTATGGATTCCTTGATCACCATAATGAACATGATTTATGATATTAGCTATGCAGGTGTTATTTGATGTGTGCTTGTTTATGATTGCAGGTTCGCAAAAGGAAACTCTTTCGGATGATTGAAGGATAGCTGCTACAAATTAGCATTGGACTTAAGGTAGGGTCTAAACATCTCTATAGTTTTTATTAATGAATCACAAAATGTTTAGATAAAGGTAGATTTGCTTGTCTTGCTTGTTGCTAGATATCTTTTGATACTAGGGAGATTGGCCTTGTCCGCAAGATTGATTTATCTGGCCAACAAATTAGCGACTCCGCTGGGGAACTGAATTTTGTTTTTGGTTTTCCTTTGTCTTTGACTTGAGAAACTTGTTCTTGTTTCTGTTTTTTGCTTGATTTTTGTGGGATTGGGTAGTTTTTAGGATCTGGATTATTTATTTTTTTTCGAAGTTTTCAGAGGACCACACTTTCTTTTTACAGACAGTGTGGGCATCTTCGCACTTTTCCTTTAGTGCACGGAGTGGTACCGCATCTGGTTCTTCTAAAAGCCTGCGAACCCTATGAAATTTTTTGAAAAACCTAAAATGTTTTCTTCCAGTTAATTTTAGGTTTCATTTGTGACTTTTAGATGATTTTCTAGAATTTTTGCATGCCTGGATTGGTTTTCACTTGGTCTCTGTAGTGACTCAAAGATTAGAAGCCTAAGAAACCTTAGATCACCCTGGTGTCTTTTTTTCTTCTTGATGAGTTTGACTGGTTTGTGGAATCTATCATTGCTGAGAAATAGATTTCGTTTTCTCTTTGCAAATCATTGAATGAACTTGGTTATAAGTTTTGAATTTCATTTTTATAAAAGAAAACATAGATGGATGTTTTTTGATTGATTTGTTATTCTAAACGAATTAATCCTTAGTTTATTGAATAACTAAGTAAAACATCCTCAAAAATATTTGAAGCTTTTATTTCGATTATGTTTTTAGAAGTTTTTAGATCTCAAGATTAGTTTTTTTAGTTTTGAGTGTTTTCTAGAAATTGTAGAATCTCTTTTGAAAGAATTGTTTTTTGCGGTTTTTGAGTGTTGAAAAAGAAAACAAATTTTTTGTGAGCATAATTAGTAGTCTCGTTTTGAGTTCTTATTGAAAAATACAAAAATATTTTCTTTTCATTTACACGTTGAAAGAGAGATTTGTTTTTCAAAGAATTGCATTCTCAAACTCTTTCTTTTAGCTAGAAATTCATTGAAGTAAAAAACAGATTGTTTATCATTCTTAGGTGCATTTTTTAGTGTTTGGAGTCGAGTCTTCACATCATCAAAGTTTCACTCCCATACGTATTGACTTAAGAAACAACCCATAAAAGTAATGCTTAATTAAAATTGATCTAGCAATCTTTTTTGTTTCTAGGGCTCTTATCACCAATATAGCTTAGGCTAGTATCTTGGAGTAGGGAGTAATTAACTCTCCAAGATAGTTAAAACAAACAAGTAGCTATATCTTGCAGCAGGAAATAAATCCAATTGTAATTGATATAATCTGGGAAGCTCCTCTAAAAGGAGTCAATCACGAGATCATGTCCGAACCTTTGAGACAATCAAGTCTGTCTCATTGGGAAAGATAGAAGATTTGCGCATATTATAAATGGTCAACCTCGGATTAACCATTGTTGAGGAGCCTGGGGTCATTTGTTGGTAAACCTTGGATTGATCATGTCGAGGAGCCTTCAAGGGGATTGAGCTTTGTTACTCTGCCCTTGCATGTAGATCGGATCGTAGACTATTCCCCCAGTTGTA
This sequence comes from Pinus taeda, assembly GCA_000404065.3. NCBI lineage: Eukaryota > Viridiplantae > Streptophyta > Pinopsida > Pinales > Pinaceae > Pinus > Pinus taeda. The sequence continues at coordinate 232,586 of APFE031621447.1, forward strand.
TTTGTTATTGTTGGTAACTTTAGTGTCCATAAACTTAAGATTATTTCCTAAGGTGACGGTGAAGCATGAGTCTCACTGTACCTGGAACAGACATCAAATAGACTCATTTGGACTCTCTGGGGGGTTTTCTTCACTCGAGATGGTTTTTGTTAAGAAACTTGTGTCAGTCTGTTTCATTAAGTAGGTTGTCGGGGTAATTGTTCCAACCGCCCTTTCTGTATTAAATTCTATGACATTGGATTTCATCACCAACTAGTGTTTTTGGTACGGAAAGTTACTGTTTGTGTGTGGTTTGAACTCTTAGATTTTTTAGGTGTGTTTCAATTGTTTGCTTCTTTAGAGACTTTAGGTGGTTTTATTGAGATTTTCTTTGTTTGCATGTGAGTAATTAAATATTTAATCGTGGTTGAATTACCGAGACAATCCCGTAGACATCAGGGGAAACCTCCCGAGTATACACCAAGCCAGCTTGAAGGGCTACGAGCTCCTGTATCACCTAGTGACAGTAGAGTTGGGTCATCGGAAGCTGAAGAGTCATCTTTAATTGTTCATCCTGATTATCAAGTACAAAAAACGGAGTATATTTCTAAGCCAATTTCACTTTCCAAAGTTACTGGTAGTTTTTCTCCTACTAGTGAATTAGCTGAAGAACCTGAAATTTTTGAGCCTGAAACTGAACCTACTCCTACTCCATCTTCAGAATTTGCTTCTCCAACTTCTAGTGGTCCTAGTTCACCCAGGGTAGGAAGTATCATTACCCAAAATCTTCCTTCTGGACTCATTTCTATTGAAGAACTTGTTAGTCCAAACGAAGATATAACTCTTCCTAAAAATCAACCAACTTTAGAACTTAGGGAGTGTGAATCAATTTTCTAGAATCCTTTTAGGAGTGACGCTTGGTACGTATCATTTCCAAACTTTTTAGAAAACCCATGTCTTAGTTTTTCACCACCTCGAATTCCTTTTCATCCTATGCCTAGAGGTTATTATCCTCCTCTCAATATGTCGAGATGGTCATTTATGTTTTCCCAAACACCGGAAACATTTTTATATGGTTGTCCTTCTGTTCCTTCAGGATACTGGTCACTCACTGGTACTTTTTCAGGAGCATCTCCTCAACCAATTAAACGTGAGATATCAACTGGTAGTAACAGAACTCAAGCGTCGATCGTAGAAGAAATTCTTATGATGTCTGGTACTATTCCAAATCCGCAACCTCAAGGTAGTCAGTTACCACCTAGGGGGCAATCCTAAGGTAGTTAGTTACTACCTGGGGGGCAACCCCAAGGTAGTCAGTTACTGCTTGGGGGGCAACCTCAAGGACAGTACATACCGTCAGGACAGTACATACCTCAAGGTCAACCCCAGACTCAGTACATACCTCAAGGTCAACCCCAGACTCAGTACATACCTCAAGGTCAACCCCAGTATCAATATATACCTCAAGGTCAACCCCAGTTTCAGTATATGCCTCAAGGTTATCAACGTCAAGGTCAGTACCCAACTCAAGGTTTCCAACCACCTTCTGGTCAACCATTTGTACAAGGAACTGGAAACGTACCTCTCAAATATCAGCCATATGCTCAAACTGGTTATGGTCCTCAATATGCTCAACCTTTTATGTGTCCATACCCCGGAATGAACATGGTGTGGGATCCATCTCAACAGACTTTGTAGCCAAATGTGCAATTATCAAGTCAACTTGGACAACCTTTGGTTTCTGGCCCAACCCAGCAACCTGTCCAGCCTACTGTTCAAACTTCTGCACCTGGTGTAGTTCATCAGTGTGGGCCTAGTTCACCTCGAACTCTACCTCAAACTACTGCAGCTTTTTTTCAATCTATCCCACCTACTTCTGGAGTATCAATTCCTCAAGCCTCTTTACCACAGCGAGGACCTACATTTCAGACTTCAGTTCAGATGCCTGTAGCACAACCTGGTCCAAGTACGGTTGTCACAAGTCAACCGCAATTCACTTATCAACTGTAGTAGGGACAATATCAATTCAGTCCTACTATGCAAAACCCAGTTTTTCAGTATCAACCATACCCTGGATATACTTATCAACAACCTCAACAACCTCAGTTTGGTCTGGTTAATCCTAGTTTTTCGGGAGGATATAATATTCCCAATGCAAATCCAATTCTAGGTTATCCTGGATATCCTCCTCCTGGGGCTGGTCTTGCTACCCAAGGTTTTCGAGACCCTAACCGGCAGTTACCTTTTATTGCAACTTTGGATTTACCTAATTTGTCGTGCCTTACAAACGATCCAATTAACTATCTTCTGTATTGGCCGCCAATGCCTAATAAGTTGCCCAGTGATATCCCGAAGTTCGAGGGTAAGTCAGGAGAAGATCCGTCAAATCATGTGATGAATTATCACCTCTAGTGTGCATCTAATTCCATTATCAATGATTCAATTCGCTTATGTCTTTTTCAACGCACTCTGATTGGTCTTGTTGCCAAATGGTACATTAAATTACCACGAGGCTCTTTTTATAATTTTAGTCAGTTAACCACTTCTTTCTTAACTCATTTGCAGTTGCCTATCAGATACGACAATGGCACGGAATTATTAACTTCATTAAAATAGTCAACTTCCACATATATTTCAGATCATATTCATGAATGGTGACGTAGACAACGTTTAGTGAAAGTTTTTATTCCGGATCAAATTTTAGCAGAATGGTTCGTTAAATCATTATTACTTAAAATCACTGAAGATGTAGCTAAGGCAGGAGTTGTTACTGAAGAGAAAGTAATTGCTCAGGCTCAGTACCTTGACCTCGTTTATACACAGTCGGGTACTTTACATGAAAAAATCCCCAACCTTCCGAAACATAATCAAATAACTATAGCTCCTTCAGGGTCTCATGTTGTTGATGGTATGATTGGTTTAGTTAGTACCAAAAGAAAGAAGAAATATTCAAAGAATTCTTCTCCTATTATAACTTTACCAGATTCCCCGACAGGAGACTCTTCCGCGGAAATTCCTGCCGATATCCATGTCGTAGAATCATCTACGGCCAAATCAAAATTCAGTGGTAAAAAGAAGGGGAAGAAGAAAAATAAACAAAACTCAAAAGAGAAATCAGATAAAAACGAATCTACTGACGAGAAACATAAACCTCGCTATCCTTGTCTCATTTGTGATGAGGAGCACTTTACAAGAGATTGTCCACATCGAGCTGAGGTTTCGAAAATCATCAAAGGTTCTCAAACGCCTACTGTCTTGAAGGATCCTTTTCCTAACCAAGATAGTAAGATGATTGGTTCTTCCTCAAATGCCTCAGAAGAACCCATTATGATGATATCTCATGTCAGGATTGCAACGCAATCGTGAGATTATGATAGTAAAAATCCTGTTGGTGGTAAAGAAGCAGAATCTTCTAATTCAAACCCATCAACCTCAACTCCTTCTGGTTCTGATCTACTACAGATCAAGAAACCTAACCCTGACTTAGTAATCAAACCTCCTGCTAAAGGTATACTTCGGAAGTCAACTTTCAATCCACATGGAAGAGCTGCTCAGAATTATAACATTATTGAAGACTTAGCTATTTCCCCTTCAACAATGTCGGCTTTAGAGGTGCTGCAATCATGCCTAGCACAGCGTAAATTACTATTTCGGCTATAGGAACTATTGATATTCAGGATTCAAACCTAATAATCTTCAATTTAGATAATAGTACACCCCGCCTACCTCATCAAATGGCTTTCCAGATTCCAGTGTTAGTCAAAAATAGACCTTGCTTTCGGACTGTGATTGATGAGGGAGCTTCTACGTGTATTATGTCGATCCAGTGTTGGAGATCGCTTGGTTCTCCTACACTCAATTAGTCCCCGATGATTCTAAAGGCTTTTGATGGCCGAGGGTTCCATCCTTTTGGCATTTTGCAGGATTTACCTATAGGGGTTGAAGGCAAAACTGTAAATCTAGATTTGGAAGTGGTTGATGCCCCTCTAGATTACAACCTTCTCTTGGGTCGCAGTTGGTCTTACGCTATGACTGCTATTGATTCATTGGTCTTTCAGCTTATCAAGTTTCCTCATAATGGAAAGATTGTTACGATAGACCAGCTGACCTACTTTTCATCTGACCCAGCCTCTTCCGATAGTATTCAACATGTCGGTAGAACAACTATCCCTTACAAGGATGTTGGGGTAGGTTTGATTAAAGATTCTGGTTTACTAGGAACTTTTTCTTTCCCTCCTCCTAACGTATCGCCTCCTATTGCAACTATTCATATGATTTCATCGAACACTATTGCTTTTGATGATCCTTGGATCGTACCTTCCGATTCTAAGGTGGATTCATTTGGTAACGTGATGCCTTTGAGTCCCTCTGAAATTGCATATCAGGCCGTACAGTCGTTTTCTGACTCTTGTTCAACCAAAATTGATCCAATGAATGTGGTCCATGGGGAATCACTTTCAATATCAACCTCAACTTCAACAACATTTTCTGATCCTATTCATACTGATGAGAAGATTCGTGAACTTTTGTCTATTGATGATTTACCATGGAAAGATCTTCATCATCAATCTTCATTTTTACCTAAGCCTGATCATTTTGAAAATGATTTTTCATCTATTTTTACAGCTGACTATGTCAAAGAACCACAGAATCCATTGCAACATCCTGATTCTGAGTTAAATTTGGGAAATATTTCTCGAACGGTTCCTATTGACATTTCAGTTAAACCCAGAATTATTGAAAGCATTCATATAGGTGCTTCCTGTACGGACGATGAAATCCAAACTTATAAGGCCCTATTTCAAGAATTGCACGACGTGTTTGCCTGGTCATATGAAGAAATGCCAGGAATTGATCCGTCAATTGTTGTCCATGAAATTAAAACTTACCCGGATGCTAAACCTGTCTGGCAACATTTACGTCAGATACATCCACAAAAGGCTACTGCTATTAAAGCTGAAGTTGAGAAATTACTTCGTGCATGTTTCATTTATCCAATTCCCTTAACGGATTGGGTATCAAATATTGTTCCTGTTAACAAAAATCAAGGAATGATAAGAATATGTATCGATTATAGGGATATTAATCGAGCTTGTCCTAAAGATAATTATCCAACCCCCTATATCAATCAAATTATAGATGATTGTGCTGGCAGTGGAATGTTCTCCTTTATGGATGGTTTTTCCGGTTACAATCAAATCAACATACTCCCTGCTAATCAACCTAAAACGGCTTTCATTTTTCTATGGGGGACATTTGCTTATTGCAAATTACCTTTTGGATTGAAGAACCCTGGAGCAACTTTTCAAAGGGCTATGTCTTACGCATTTCATGACATTAAACACATTGTGCAGCCTTATCTCGATAATTTACCTACCCATTCATTACGTAGAGCCTATCATCTCACTCATTTACAAATCTTTATGAGATGTAGGCATTACCGAATTAGGCTGAATCCATACAAATGTGTTTTCTGTATAGAAACAGGTCATTTACTGGGATTTGCTGTTTCAAAAGCTAGCATTCATGTCGATCCCTCGAAGGTTGAAGCTATTGTCAAATTACCTCCTCCTTCGACTCTTCGCCAACTCCAAAGTTTGCAAGGGAAAGCAATTTTTTTACATCGTTTCATTCCTAACTACGTCGAGATAACGAAAGGTTTTACCAGGTTGTTGAAATAGAATACTCCATTCTTTTGGGATGAGATAGCTGACAAATGTTTTGATGCACTTAAGCATGCGTTGACCCATGCACCATTATTGCATCCTCCCAAATACAACCAGGATTACTTTTTGTACCTCGCCGCTTCTCATTCCACTATTGGGATGGTTTTGGTTCAAGAAGATGAATTCAACAGTGAACATGTGATTTACTATCTTAGTCGAACTCAGAATCCTACTGAACTTAAATATTCGCATGTGGAGAAATTGGCTTTGGCGGTTGTTCAAGCTATCCAAAGATTTAGTCACTAGATATTATTACAGAAAACCACAGTGATTTCTCATTGTAACCTATGACGTATATATTGACCAAAAAATTGCTAGGGGGCAAGTACACCAAATGGATAGTTATCCTGCAGGAATTTGACTTGGAATTTGAAAAATCCAAGGCAAAGAAATCTTTGGTTTTTGTGGAACTGATGTGTGATTTCCCACGGACTGATACTGAAACTGTGGTAGAAGAACCCATTGCGGACGAATCCTTGTTTCTTATCAGTACTCTTGATCCATGGTATGGAGATATTATTTTTTATCTCCAAACCCAGTCTATTCAGCCTAAAACCTCACGATCTCAGTGACGGAAAATACGTTTCCAATCCTAACAATACAATATTATTGGAGATACACTCTATTGTCGTGGGGCGGATTCTGTTTTCCAACGTTGTCTAACTCATGAAGAAGCTAAAAAGATTCTGAATGACTGTCACTCTGGAGCATGTGGCGGTCATATGTCTGGGTATGCCACAACCCAAAAGATATTGCGCGTTGGTTACTTCTGGCTATCCTTATTCAAAGATTGTATCTATGCAGTTCATAAATTCCACAATTGTCAAATTTTTTATCGTAAGATGCGTGCTCCACCCGCTCCTCTCCACCCTATTATTGTTGTTGGTCCTTTTGCAAAGTGGGGTATTGAATTTATTACATGTAACCCTCACTCAGTCGGGGGGCATGTGTATATCATCCTTGCGGTATATTATTTTACTAAGTGGGTCGAGGCGATGCCTACATTTTCGGCAGATGGAAAAACTGTTACAATTTTCATTTTCAATCATATAATTTCTAGATTCGGTGTTTCTCAAGCTATTATTACTGATCAGGGGAGTCATTTTCGAAACATCAAGATGACTGAACTGACAGATCAACTTGGCCTGCGTCACGATAGTTCTACTCCATATTACCTACAGGCTAATGGTCTGGTTGAAGCTATCAATAAACTTCTAGTCATTATGATCCAACGAATCATTGGTATTCATAGGTCGAATTGGCATAACATGTTATTTTCAGCACTTTGAGCATATCGAACCTCAGTAAAAACATCAACTGGTTTCACTCCTTTTCAACTGGTTTACGGTTTGGAAGCAGTGTTACCCATTGAATATGAAATTCCGTCATTGAAAATAGCCATAGAATTACTCCCAGCCACTTCCGAAGAGGAGAAACATTTGTTGTACTTAGCTCAACTAAATGAGAATCGACGTGATGCTGCACTAGCAATCGAAACTCATGCAAAAATAATAAAAGCTTAGTACGACCGAAATGTTACACCTCGTAATTTTTCGGAATGAGACCTAGTCTTACTATACGATCAAGCAAACGATAAGCTAGGCGCTGGAAAATTTGTACCTATGTGGCATGGTCCTTATATTGTTAAGCGAAAGCTAGCAAAAGGGGCCTATGAATTGGTAGATTTTGACGGTGTCTTTTTGGGTAAACCCATGAATGGGCTTTATCTGAAGAGATATTATGCTTAAACCTTGGTGTGGAGATTTTTGTTAGATTAGTTTCTTTCTAGCTGGTGTGTTTTAGATTAGAAATGTGTGCCTATTTTAGAGAGTGATTTTATCATTATACCTGCTTATCTTGATTTTACTCTTGATATTGCAGATGTCGACGTCTCGTCAAACATATATCCGTTTTGCTGATGGTGCTTGTCGTAATACACAAAACATTTCTTCCGCAGCTTGGGTTATCTATTCACCCTCTGATGAGTTAGTATCTATGCATAGGGTAAGCGTCGATCAAACAACAAATAACATTGCAGAGTATAGTGCAGTGATTGAGTTATTATCTGAATCCATCTTATTTGGGATTCAAAGTTTGATTGTTAGGTTATATTCTGAACTCGTTGTATTACAACTTAACAGGGTTTATGTGTTAAATTGGCAACTAGGGCCAAACTCCATGTGGATCAGCTTATTTATGGTAGCTGATATTTTTATTGGATCCCTCTCGTCGAGAGGTGTAGGATTGATCCAAAGATCATCCGATTCCGATAAGTATTTATGGAGATATGAATTTATTTTGTTTATATAATTATTATCACGCCGACCAGCACTTGAGTAGGCTCAGAAGCCCAATAGACGTGACTATTCATCATCCACGTTTTAGTATAAATTGGCGAGGATTTGAAGTCATTTCACTCATGTATTCTTGAGGTAATCTCCTCTCCACATCTTGGGTTTTTGGAGTAGGAGAGAACAAAATAATACGTTGGCCTAGATGATGCCCTAGCCGCAGAAAGGATGATGCCCTAACAGCAGTTCAGCTGTGCCCTAGCCGCAGTTCAAATGTGCCTTAGTCACAGTCAAGGGAAGGCTCCTATACACAGTCAACGTGGTTAGGAGAGGCACTTATACGCTGTCCAAGAAGCCCTAATACACAGTCAACGGAACAGCCCTAAACGCAGTCACTTATACACTGTTCAAGATGATGTCATCAGCCCTAAAACAGTCATTAATGGAGGCTATTATACACAGTCCAAGCAGCCCTAAATGTAGGCAATGGAGACACCTAATATGCAGTCAATGAAGACATCTAAGAGCAGCAAGGAGAACTGTTTTGTTGTAGGTGACAGCATGAGGATAAACGTTGTGACATATCTCAGATTTGAGTATAGTTTCATGATGAGTAAGTGTTGTCATAGAAGAACCTTAGACAGCATGGATTTGATAAATGGGGCAGCCTCTAGGATAAGTTGTTCAAGGGTAAAGAGGGTTGCACTAACAGTGTTGGAACCTCACTGTGATCAATGAACAGCTCAGTGATATTTTGGTATAGCACTGAGATGATGGGCATGGTGATGGAAGATGCATCATGATTAATGAGACTACATAATAATGTAAAGGGCAGCATCATCTGTGAGACTGCATAGTGATGTATGGACAGCATGATGCAGTATATGCACAGGCAGCATGACGATGGGCAGTATATGCACAGGCAGCATATGCACAGGCAGCATGATGATGGGCAGTATATGCATAGGCAGCATGATGATGGGCAGCATATGCACAGGCAGCATGATGACGATGAGCCATACTAGCAGGGGCAACATAATGACGATGATGTATGGGTAGCAAATGGATGAGATGCAAAACAATGATAGGTGAAGGAGTCACCTTGAGAATCAGTTGAAGCAGAATGTCTTCAACTGATCTCATCATGATACGAAATGATCTGTGCTAGATCTAGACAAGTCAAAGTATTGACTTCTGTTGTAAATGTATCTCTCTCTCATTCTCTGCTGAACTTTGAAGATAAAAGAAGATTTGATCAAAGGGTTTCCCCACACATTGTGGGGTTTGTCCCTGGCTCGCGCCATATCTTGTGTCCACTTGTCTTGGCTTGTCTTCTGCGTTTTATATTTATGTTCTATCTGCAGTTTATCATAACGCTGATGTGATTGCCAACTGTGAAAATTTAAATAAATTGCTCTAGCATAGAACATACCTAAATTTAACATTATTTATATTGTTGAAATGGACAGCTGAAGCACATCAAACAGATTTACATCTGGTTACCCGAGGAGAATAATATGAGATCGCTGCCAAATAAATTTTGTCAGTTGTCATCTTTGAAGCATTTTGTGTTAATAAATGCCTGGAAAATGAAGTCATTGTCGGATTTAATTGGCAATTTGGTCAACCTCGAACACCTAAATCTGTCATGCTCGCACAGTTTGGAGAGGTTTCAAAATTCCTTCGAGGATTTAGTTAGCCTTAAATATCTTGATCTAATAGGTAGCGATAATTTAATTATCTCAACGAAAACCCATGGAAATATCTTGGAAAGGCTAGCTAAAAGAGTGGCATGGTCAATGGAATTGACCACGTACGACCATAGCGTTCTGTTGTTTCAACTCTCTTCCAACATCGTTCATTTAAATTGGTATTGAGATCTCCAAAAGTGACCACGCATGATTATATAATCCTTGGCATTCTCGCTTTCTTTCTTATTAGGTTCTTGGCAATATTGATTTGGCAAATGCATCGTTATTGCTCCAACAAAATGAAACCAAGAGGTGGAAGATGATATGATTGGCATCGACGCATCCCTTGCAAACACCTTTCAGTGCATTCTATTGCACAAGAAAGTTGTTAGGTCTTGTTTCAACGTTCATAATAAAGTATTGACATGTGTTGGTAGCGTCATATGTTGGAAGGAAGGTCGTTAACGCAGGAGGAAAACACGACTTCTTGAGCCAGTATATCTTGTTGAGATTCAGGCTCCTTAGAATGCCCTCAGTGGTATTTATGGTGTGCTAAACCAGAAGGGAGGCCATGTTTTTGAAGAAGTGCAAAGGCTAGGAACTCCACTATACAACATCAAGGCATATCTACCTGTTGTTGAATCATTTGGATTCTGAAGTACTCTTTGTGCTGCAACTTTCGACCAGGCTTTCCCTCAATGTGTGTTTGATCACTGGGATATGATGGATCTGATCCATTGGAATTTGGTTCCCAAGCTGGACAGCTTGTGACTAATATCCGTAAGAGGAAGGGTCGATTATTATACTTTCTCATATCTATTTCTTTGTAATTGAGAGCTAGTGCAGGACTATCAGTAATTGAACGATCTCGGGTCCTAACACACACACGATCCTTGTCATCAAATTCCAGCTTTCTCCATTGCATTCTCTTTCACATCATAATCTGGACAATCCTGGGATTTACATTGTTACAAATTCCTCACTATGCCAAGACCCGGAACTTCATAGCACGCTACCGACTTACTGTCCAAAAATGACTTGATGTTTCTGCGTACGTGGCCAATTCCATCGACCATGCCACTCTTTTAGCTAGCCTTTCCAAGATATTTCCATGGGTTTTCGTTGAGATAATTAAATTATCGCTACCTATTAGATCAAGATATTTAAGGCTAATTAAATCCTCGAAGGAATTTGGAAACCTCTCCAAACTGTGCGAGCATGACAGATTTAGGTGTTCGAGGTTGACCAAATTGCCAATTAAATCCGACGATGACTTCATTTTCCAAGCATTTATTAACACAAAACGCTTCAAAGATGACATCTGGCAAAATTCATTTGGCAGTGATCTCATATTATTCTCGTTGGGTAACCAGATGTAAATCTGTTCGATGTGCTTCAGCTGTCCATTTCAACAATATAAATAACCCCAACATGATGCTCCATAGTCAATTCATATCGACACTCCATATATCAATATGCCATGCATGAAAACTGGACACTACATATACCACCAACACGACGCTTCGATATTCCAATTGATGAACATTGGACTTGATGTCGATACACACAATATGTATATCCCTATTTTTGTATTGCATGCATCCTTTGATTTCAAAATAGCAAGGTGCAATGTTTTCTTGGAAAAAGAAAAAAAAACCCACTCAGTCAATTCCCAAATGCCACACTCAAAACGTGTACTTTGACGCTGCTCTAATGGAGTCAGTTGTATAACATGCGTCAAATCTCCACCCCCACACTTCATTTTAGCGAATCGAATCTTTAAATGCTATCCACATGGTATGGATCCCTTTTGGTAGCGAGCGTTTCAACTCTTCATATACAGAGTCTAGCATTATTAGGAGAGCTAGAATCGCCAAGAGAAACTGTCATGCAGACTTTTGCAATGATGAAGCTTATTATTTTCTCTCACTAGTTGCTCCTCTGACAATTCACGGTTTATTAATAATACTCGTTGGCACTAGTCCATTGGAGTTTTGATGTCCTCTTTACTCAAACCTAGAATATCTTTCTTGAAGATACGAGGCTCCTGCATCTGTGTGGCCTCTGGCATGCCTTTGGCTATGTAACATACCTTCTGATTTAACATAATGGTCCTTTGACGACAACGCTTTTCTAATTCACCATAACGTACCTCTGGTGCAATTTATAAAAGATGTCTAATTTTGGCTTCTCTCTCACAATTTTTGACACACGCTCACATCCTCAATGCCAAGAATCTTTTCTTCAATGCATGGAGCCCTAACAACCTGTTCTGATATGTGATGCTCTGCCATCTTCTGGCATCAATACCATTTTTTTGTCATATCTTTACATATCTGTCGATGGGAGTATCCAACACATACCATGGATTTGCAATTTGGCAGGTCTGATATTCTCTGTCTCAACAGAGACTTGTAACGCTCCTTGTAGCACCGATCTATATTGTAGCTGTCATAAACCCTTAATGCATAAAACTATCAGTTCATTAAATACCGATTATTATACTTTCTCATATCTATTTCTTTGTAATTGAGAGCTAGTGCAGGACTATCAGTAATTGAACGATCTCGGGTCCTAACACACACACGATCCTTGTCATCGAATTCCAGTTTTCTCCATTGCATTCTCTTTCACATCATAATCTGGACATTCCTGGGATTTACGTTGTTACAAATTCCTCACTATGCCAAGACCCGGAACTTCATAGCACGCTACCGACTTACTGTCCAAAAATGACTTGATGTTTCTGCCCCACACCCCCCCTTTTTTTCTTCTCCTTGCTATTTTGCATGAAAGCAACATCATCATTTATGTGTTTATTGTTTGCTTTTGTCACTGCTATTAGTTTTTCGTTTTGTGTGAATATATGAATCCACACCTTGTCCCTGTATGAGCACGGGCCTGACCATTCATCTGCCATCCAGGTTCCAAACAATGGCAACATTCACCTGACCCTGGTCTCCAATGACTTGCCAAAGACTCCAATTTCCGCAATGTTGTGTCAGGAAGCGTGTTGAAGTCCTAGAACCAAGGCTTTGTAATGGGCCGCAGTGCTACCAAGGGTGAAGGAGCCAAGACAAGCGCTGAACTCCTCAATAGTCCTGTTGTTCTGACGGATATTGAAAACCAATGCTTGGATGAGCGGGGATTAATCTGCATAACCTGGCGTAATAGAAAGTGGTCGGGGAAAATACCATAATGATAACTTGCATGGCGTAGGAAATGGCCACTCTTCCATCCACATATAGATAATGCAGCCTGAGCATTTCCGAAGTTCCACAAACTCGTTTTTTTCTTGAATTTGACTTGGTTGTCCCCCTCGTCTTTCTTTTTGTTTCTCTTTTCTTTTTTGCCCCTTTTTTTGTGTTTTATAAAATCGTGCATTAGCAGCAAAAAATCCCTGCATATAGTTCTTTCTAATTTCTGATAATCATGCGTTCTATGAGAGTTGTGCATTCGAATATGTGCCTTGTTTCCATTTGTTGATAAGTCTTGAAATTCTGATTTCCACTCCTCTGAAAACTTGACTGCCATTCTGTATATCATTTTCATTATGCTTAAATTCTCCATGGCTAAATTTTGCTTTGTGAGCAATCTTTGATTTAGATGGTGAAACTGATCTTAAACCAAAAACTTTCTCAGGTACCCATTTGCCCTTTTTTTTAATTAATTTTTTTTATATAAAGAAGGTATTAGCAAGCAACCTCCTTTCCCAATATATATTATATTTTTTGTTTGTTTGTTTAATTCTCCTGATTCACTGTCGATTATGCGATAGTCGAGTGGGTTTGATACTCTTGCTTGGAAAAAAATGATGACTCAAGTTCAACTCTAGGCATTTTCCTTATTTTTGTCTTGGTATTTTTTTGAACCTCTATAAGTCTTTCTTCTCTACATACAAGATCCTGCAAACAATTTTCCCTTTTGAAATTGCAACTGAACATAGTCATTCTTTCCATCAAGATTTTATTGCAGAGAAACTTCAAAATATATATTATATTGTCAAGAAACTGTTGGAGCTGCTCTCCCACTGAGATATTACTTCTTTTCTATTATTGACTGGATGATTGAATGATGCCTTCTCTTCTATGTACAGAAGGATGTTTCTTTGAAGTTCGCATCATATGTTTCCACGCCTTTCATTTTATTGAGAGCTCATCTTACATCTTCAATGAAAGATTTGCAAGACATACCAACCTTCAAAACCAATGTTATTAGGACTGCTCTCTCCCTGGAATGTTGCTGCTCTTTTATCACTAACAGGATGGTTGCTTTGCTGCTTAGAGAAGCTTCCCCCTGAAACCATGATGACTTGTTCATGTTATTGATGTAACAAGATGCTCATTTTTCTTCCTTTTCCACATTTCAGTAGGTTGCTTTCTAGTGTCTGCATTTCTTTTTGATTCATTGTTTGGTTTGCTTTGATTAGCCTTTATCATCTGTCTAGAGTCCTTTAGCATATTTGGCAGATTGCAGTGTTTGGCTTTGTGGCCAAAGTTGCCACATAAATACCATTTTATATAGTTGAGCAAAGGAACAAATGATGTATGATTTCTTGAGTCATTTCTATTGTTCTTTACATACTTTTTGCATTCAATAGCTCTTGTGCAAATTCATTGCATAGATAGCAGTAACCATAGAAATGATTTGTGTACCCGGTGAATGAATTTCTTCTCTGTTTGATTGCTTGAGGGAGCCTTCTCATTTGCTGCATCTTCTATTGATTATTCTTGGTTTTTTTGTTCTTACAATCTGCTGCCACATGTGCATGTTCATGGCAAGAAAAACATGTGATGTTTTTCCCAGGAGCAAAGAATCTCTTTTGAGGTCTTCCGAATTTGTTCAACTCAGTTTCATGAGAGAATGATCTTCTTGCATTGAACCCTTTCTTCGTCTCATTCATTGGCTTTTGATATTGTTGCTTGTTTTTGTTTTCTTCTTTATTAATCATGGTGCTTGTCCCTTCTCCTATGATTCTTTTTAGGAAAGATACATTATCATCTTTAATGTCTACCTTTTCTGAGTACTTCATGGAGGCAACCTCCTCTTCTACCTGCTTACACAACTTGTTCTTTTCATCTGACTGTCTTCTAGCTGAAATAATCTCAGATTCTAATCTTTCACATTGTACCTCTTTCTCCTTTAGCTGGTTATTCATCATCCCTTCTGTCTAGAGTCCTTTAGGATATTTGGCAGATTACAGTGTTTGGCTTTGTGGCCAAAGTTGCCACATAAATACCATTTTATATAGTCGAGCAGAGGAACAAATGATGTATGATTTCTTGAGTCATTTCTATTTTTCTTTACATACTTTTTGCATTCAATAGCTCTATGTGCAAATTCATTGCATAGATAGCAGTAACCATAGAAATGATTTGTGTACCCGGTGAATGAATTTCTTCTCTGTTTGATTGCTTGAGGGAGCCTTCTCATTTATTGCATCTTCTGTTGATTATTCTAGAAATGATTTGTGTACCCGGTGAATGAATTTCTTCTTTGTTTGATTGCTTGAGGGAGCCTTCTCATTTGCTACATCTTCTGTTGATTATTCTTGTTTTGTTTGTTCTTACAATCTGCTGCCACATGTCCATGTTCATGGCAAGAAAAACAGGTGATGTTTTTCCCAGGAGCAAAGAATCTCCTTTGAGGTCTTCTGAATTTGTTCAACTCATTTTCAGGAGAGAATGATCTTCTTGCATTGAACCCTTTCTTCGTCTCATTCATTGGCTTTTGATATTGTTGCTTGTTTTTGTTTTCTTCTTTATTAATCAGGGTGCTTGTCCCTTCCTATGAGTCTTTTTAGAAAAGATACATTATCATCTTTAATGTCTACCTTTTCTGAGTACTTCCTGGAGGCAACCTCCTCTTCTAGCTGCTTACACAACTCTCAGATTCTAATCTTTCACATTGTATCTCTTTCTCCTTAGCTGGTTATTCATCATCCCTTCTATTTTCCTTGCCTCTTCAAGCTGTGTCTTCAAACTGACAATTTCCTCCTTGTACTTATACTCTCTCTCATCACATATTTGCACTAGTTTCTTTATATCTTTGTTTTCATTTTTCAATCTTTCTATTTCAGTCAAGCTATGTTACCGGATCCGTTAGCCTTAATGGCTGGATCTGCGGATCCCCGGATCGGAGACGGATTCGGATCCGGATCCGCAGAGATCCGCCTATTTTTTTTTTCGTGGGTAAAAGTATTAAATAAAGACATTATTAGCTTTATTATAAACTTTATTAATAGTATTAAATAATAAAGACATTATAAACTTTATTATAAACTTTAATACATGTGACTGACGTGAACTCATATTTATTAAACTTTAATACATGTGACTGACGTGAACTCATATTTATTAAACTTTAATACATGTGACGTGACTTTTTATTTATTTAGAAAATATTTTAAAGTTCAGAAAGTAAGTTTATATTTTAATCAATTTTAAAGTTCCTTTTCAAGTTTAAAAGTAACTTTTCTAAAATAACTATAAGTTTAATAATTTACTTTAATATAAATAATTATAACTTAGTGTTTATGATGCATTAATTATATTATGGTTAATTTAATAATTATTTTTAAAGTATTAAATTGGAGTTATATATTTAAAAAATCACATATGCTTTTTTATTTTTATATAAATTTAATTAATGTTTAATTAATATTTATAAATGATACATTAAGAATTATTTATTGTATGTAAAAATTATATATTAAAAAATTAGTATATGTTTTTATTTTTAATATTTGTATAAATTTAGATTTATTTTTATATTTATATAAATTTTAATTTTAAAAATTATAAAATATTTTATATTTGCTTGTACTTGCCGTTTCTTTGCCGTTTCCGGATCCTGGGTTTTCAAAAAACTGGCGGATCCGTATCCGAATCCGGATCCGAATCCTGGTAACTTAGCAGTCAAGGCTATGTCAAGCTTGGCTTGTTCTTTCACAATAGCAAAGATCTCATTTGACTGAACATTTTCTTTTTGACAGGGATTTTTCTTCTTCTTCTTTATCTTCTTCTTCTTGACAGTGCAGCTACTAGTGTCTCCTTCATGCATGAGATGCAGTCTATCCCAGATTTATTTTGCATAATTTAAGTCTATTACAATATCAAGATCTTTATTATGAAGATTATTAAATATACCACATTTTGCCTTAGCTAGCACATACTTGTTTCCACACACTAGGTCCATTAGCTATCAATTCATATTTGACCTTATCTCTCCATTCATGAAATTTGCTTCACTCAACACAGGTACACTTTGATAGTCCATGCCTCAAGCAGATCTACCTTCAAGTTGTTAGGCTTACATAGAAGGAACCAATCCTGATACTAATTGATGAAAACTTGACTAAACGGGGGGGGGGGGGGAGAGGTGAAATAGTTTAGCATATTCATGGACATTAAAATTCTTTTCATTAACTCATTGACTAAAACATTACATGAGCAACTTAACAAATAATAACCAACAGATTGAATATGTGAACCACAAGTAGTAAGCAAACCAAAACATCACATGAACACATAATAACAACACATATTGACACCAGACATATGTGGAAACCCATAAAGGGAGAAACCCACGATTTTATTATTGTTGTGATGCAAAAGCAAGCTCTTACTCCTTATTATATCCGATTTTCTGTAGGCTCCGACTTACAGGAGGTTGCTACCTCAATTTTTTGCAAGTTGCAACTGCAGGGAAGCTCCAACTCCCATATGTTTTCTGTAGGCTACAACCTGCAGGAGGCTCTTACCTCAACAGGCTCCAAACTTATGTTTATCAAGCCACTACTTGAAAGGAGACCACCATTTCTTAATGCAAACTAGATATAAGAATCTGCTGATTTACCTGGTCATAAATTCTGCATATCTCCATCTTGATTTCTGCATCTTCTTCCCTTCAAGTCTGCTTCACATAAGCTTCATATGTGCCAGGTAACTAATGCATAATAGTTCAATCAACTCTCACACATTCTCCCACTCTATAACCTCTCAATGCCTTCCAAAATCACATATTTTATAAAGATAGTTTGCTCGCTGTTTGTACCCCACATAGGAATATGAAGTGAATAGGCTTGACTCTTTGCCTTCCACTCATTCGTTTCCAAACTCTTCATATCTTTGAATATTAAAGTACAAATAAATAATCCATCCAATATTAATTTCAACCACATGTAATGATTAAATGCATCAACTTAATGTCAAACATCAAATAATAATATTTATCATTAATGCATCACAACGATCTTTGCAACATCTTTGCCTTTGCCTTGGAGTCTTGCCTTTTGCATCACAACAATTCTCAATCCACAATTTCACATCACAACAAATCCTTCAATATAGCAGTCTCCGCAACATTATCCAAACATTTCAATATATCACAACTCCTGCTCCTTCTGCTCCTTTGCATCGCTAATCTTGTTCATTAGTGTATACATTGCTTTGTTGTTTCTCCTTTACCCGTTGTTGCTTCTTCATTTTTCCTTGCTGCTGCTCCTTCATTATTCCTTGTAGCTGCTCCTTCATTGTTCCTTGTAGCTGCTCCTTTGCTTGTTGTTCATTGTGCTGCTCCTTTGCCATCAATGACGATATTGCCAATACCTAGAAGGTGTTGAAGAAGAGTCAACTATTCCTCAAGGTATCTCTACTGCATATGTGTGTTGACCACTACATGTCAACTACCCATAGCAGTACACCCCCTTTTTTTGCAAAAGGGATAGCGCTTGATTGACGTGTCCGTGCCATTCGACTATCATCATCAGCACGATCATGTTATGTTGTAAACCCAATTTGCATGTGTAAATTCTAAATAATCTTAGCAGATCTGTATCATGTATGTAGTTGCTTAGGTAAACCTAATTTTCTAGTGATGATTTACATTTCGGAAGGTTTTTTGTCTCACGGATCCATGATTGGCAGAGTTTTCCTTCAGCCTAACCCCAAAGTTGGAATGGATTTTGTCATTAGAATTTTAGGGGAGTCCTAGTGTGCTAAATTGAGTCTATGTAAAAGTGATTTGGGAATAATCCTAACTATTTGGTTAGGTTATTACAAATTGCTGGATCTGCTAGATTATGTTTGTGTTGCAGAATTGAGTGGTCTATGTCAAATGGGTTTTTCGCCTTGAGATGTAAAATTGTAAAAGTCATGATATAAAGTATCTTGAGGGTTAGAAAATGTTTTATCCCCTCATAAGTCCTAAGACCTAGGTCCTAGGTGATTTTTCCAAAGGCTAAGTTTGAGGATCCAAAATAAAAAATAAAAAATAATAAAAATAATAAAATAATAAAATTAAAAATTAACTAAAAAATAAAAATAAAATATAATAAAATTTAAAAATAAATTAAAAATTAAATAAAAAATTTGAAAAATAAAATAAAATAATAAAATAATAATAAGTCAAAAGTTTTGATGAAATAAATGCAAATTTAAATTTTTAATATATTAAAATGCATTTAAAAATTTCGACGGATGAGATTAAAAGGGATTTTGATCCTTATCGACAATCGAGATCATTTTGACATGGATCACTCGAACTAGCCGTTGGGAAATATTCCTTTAAATAGGGTGTCAGGGGTCATTTGAGATCATTCGATCCGAGAGTTGTGTGCTAAAGAAAGCTCTCTTGTAGTCATTTTTTGTGCAATAAAGAAAGACTTTGGGGTCGAAATCTTGCTGGTGTTACTCTTCTGGAAGTGCTGTAAGATGTTTTATTTTTCTGCATAATTTTATTTTTAGCGATTGATGATAGCTTGATGAAGAGTGATTTTAAACACAGTATCTTGTTTAGTCACTAGGGTTTGAATGGTAGTTAAATTTCTGGATATGATGGCAGGTATCTCCATTACATTTGGATTTTAGTATCGTTTTCTCCTTCTTCGTTAATGGTTGATTTAAGCTATGCAGGAAACATTTTTTTTGAGATTACCGGGCGTTCGGGGAAGTTCTCGGCTGAACCAACCAACTCCCGGATTACATTTTCTGAAGAGCCCAACTTGTTTTAATCCCGAGCCTATCATTAGAATTTTTGTTGTAGATGCATGGAGGGTTTTCTGAAGCACCTCACCTTAAATTTAAAATTCTAAAAATATTTTTGTGGATTATTGACAAATTTGGCTGCTTACAGTCCTTAGTTTGTGAATACTGTAATTATTTAGTTAAATTTTGGGTTATTTCCTTGCATATTTTGCCTCTATTTTTTTTTTTTTTGTTTCTTTTGCAAGTTGCTGATTTGAGGAGGAAATTCTCGTTGGGAGCCAGATCTAGGCCGTGGGGGTTAGGATCTGGCCTCACAACTAGTTTTTACAGGGGCACTGTTTTGCTGTCCAAGGGTTTCAACTTCAGTCACGTTCAGATCAGGCAATCTGATCAGGGTTTCCATTGGGCAAATCTAAGCAGAGTGATTTAAAATTTACTGGAGTGGAGAATTTGGAAGTGTTTTTGCAGGAAATTCTCAACTGATGCCATACATAACTCCATCTCGTCTCTGCAGCCACATTCTCCTTCACCACTACCATACCTCCTTCAAAACCTGCTTATTTTTCCTATGCTTCTCAGCTGAAATTCCTTCACGCTACCCGTCCACTGCCAAAACCTGCAAAAAATATAAAATAAAAAACTTGAAACCCTCTTGCTGTCCGTCTGCCTTTCCATGGCTCTCTCCTGGCTGGTTCGATACACCCAACCAAACCACGCTATTCCATATTCGCCTTCCCCTGCAGCAAATCAACTCCCCTTAGCTCCATCGTGCAGCCCTCCATCACGCAGCTGTCTTCTCTGCCTGCGTCCTGTCCCATTCTCCCACCTACACAGCCTTCGAATCCACTTCCCCCGCATCCAAACCTGCAACATATTCACGCACTCCATCGCTACCCACGCAGTCTCATTCCACGTCCAATCTACTAGTCAATCCTCCAGCAAACCCGCAGGTTGAAAAACCTTACACGCTGCTCTCCTTTCCACCGTCGGGCTTTCATCAAGCTGCTTCACGTAGTTTCTTCTACTGCCATCGTGAATCCATCCCTCTCCATCGCTGCTTCTTCTCAACCTGCAATTCCTCCAGCTACCTCATATCCCTTCAATTCCACCTGCGTATCTCTCCCTCATGCATCACCTGTATGTTGCTTGCTCGTTCCTGCTGCAGCAACCATTTCCTTTCCTGCGCAGCTCCTCCCTTGCCATCTTGTCGCACCTGCAAACACATTAAGCAGTAAAATAAATAAATAAACAAATAAAATCGATTTGATGTAATTGTATGAGTGAGAGTTAGTATTAGCGTTCCATCAATTGGATAAGTTTAGCATAGGTAGTATTTTAGGTTTTAGTTTTACTTGTTTTTAGTTTCATTTTTAGTTTAGATGCTTTTGTTTATTTTGATATAATAAATAAATAAAAAATAAAGTTTGGTTTGGGACTTTGATTTTTTATTATTAGATTTTCATTTTGTTATATGCTTAGATTTTGATTTTGGTCCTAGTTTAGCTTAGGGTTTGATTTTAGAATTAGACATTTTTTAGTTTAGTTTTGTTTCATTTAAAAAAATATAAAAAAATACATAAATGGTTTAAAAATAAAAAGGTTCCTTTTCACATTTTTTTGGGATCTTAGTTTAGAATAGATTTAGCTTATTCTGTGATTTTTTTTTTAAATTTTAGAATTTAAAAAAATAAAAAAGTTCTTTTAGGATTTAGTTTTAAATAATTTTAAATTTTCATTTCATTTAGTTTAGTTTAGTTTAGTTTAGTTTTATTTAAAATATAAAAATATATAATATTTTTTTTTTTTTTTTTTGAAAAGCTTAACTAAAAATTGAAAATTCATATTTTTTGGTGTTTTTTGTGGTATTTATGTTCCTCTTCTCTATAGTTAAATGCACTTAAATGTTTATCTAAAGTTAGCTATATGAAAGTGGTAATTGGTTAGCATTTAAATTGTATGGTTGTTTAAAGCATTCAATCTTTAGAAATTTAATTGCTGGATCATTATTAAAGCATTGTGAGTTTATTGAATAGCTTGTATTGCTTTGGATATTTGATGATAAATGATTGCTTTACAAGGTCCATATTTCTGCAATAATCATTTAATCATTAACTCCATAAAGCACTGGTACATTAATTTCTAAAATCTATCAGGTGCTAAATTGCCTTGCTGTGTCCCCAACCCAACTGGTCCACAGTTGGTCTTTCTTTATCCCATAGGGTCTACCCCCCTTAGCCTCAGGAGACTGCTTAAACGGAGAGATCGGGGATCAGGGTGACAGCCCCCGGTTTGAGTGTTGTCGCGCTGCCCAGACAATCTGTACGACAACATTTTTTGGCGCCGTTGCTGAGGATAGAGTTTCTTCTGTCCTTGGTTTATTTGACATTTCATCTTCCTTCTTCTCTCTCATCTGGAATCTGGAATTTGGAATCTTTTCATTTGAGGCGGCAAGGTCAACATTTTTTGGCATCATCTCATCTTTTCCGCCACTCATTATCCTGTCAAACGACCATCATTCTTTGGCGTCATTTGATCTTTTCATTGCTTTATCTTTCGTCATATCGTTTAATCGTACATTTAGCGCCTACTTTTCAGTTCGTTTCTTGTTTGGGTGGCGACTCCATTTCGTTTAATTTATTTTTTCCCAGACAAGAAGCCTCCCTCATATCTGCTTGTTGGTTTCTTTTTGGATCCTAGAATTAGATTCATTGTTCAAGTGGCGACTCCATTTCTTTCATCTCTTGATTTTTTTGAGCAGAGATCTCTTTCTATCATCCATTTGGTCCCTTATTATTCATAATGGATTATACGTTTACCCCATGTCATTTTACTGATGTTCTCCATGATATTCCGGAAGTGGCCATTTCTAAATTACCTTTGTTCTCAGGTGGTGATTCAGTTGCTGTTAGAAAGCATTTAAGCAAGTTTACTCGTATAATGATCATATATTGTAGACTTCCTCAATTTAATCATGAAAATGTCAAAATGCGTCTATTTGTACTTTCCTTAGAGGGTGATGCTTTGAATTGGTTTAATAATTGTCTTGAAGATTCTCTCACTTCTTTACAAGACATTGTCAATGCTTTTAAAGATAGATACGGTTATCCAGATAGCTCGCCTTGTGCCCCTAAAATTGTGCAACAGAATGAAAGTAATCTTATAAAAGGTCCAGCTGTCGATGAAAGATTTCAAGACAATTCCTCATATCAAAATGTGCCATCCACCTGTACCATTGCAGATCAAATCCATGATAGTGGAAAAGCAGGGACAAATTGTGAAATCAATGAAATGGAAAATCAGAGGCAAATTATAGAAGAACTAATACGGCTGGTAAAAAATATGGAGATCAATCAAACTAATTATGCCAATGATGTGAGAACTTTATGCACCCGCCTGGAAAAACGTGATAAGGAGATGGAAATAATTAAAATTAAACACTCTGACCATGTAGCCGACATGCAAAGTCAGCATGCTAAGGAAATTGAGACCATGAAAGCTAATCTTGACAGGGAAATTAATTTTATGTAAAGCAAGTTATCAGGGTTAGAGGAAAATATGACGATCATGGAATTCGATTATAATAATCAATTGGCTACCATGCAAGAAAGTCATAGGAAAGAGTTCATGGAATTCGATTATAATAATCAATTGGCTACCATGCAAGAAAGTCATAGGAAAGAGATAAACTCTATGCAACATTGCTTGGTGACCATAAAGGAAAAGAACGATAAAGTAATAAAAGATATGGAAGAAGACCATGCCAAGGAAATCAATGCTATGAAGCTTGAACACTCTAGTTAGATGGATGCCATTACAATACAAGTACAAAAATTTCAACAACAGTCAGAGGATGAAAGAAACCAGGAAACATCGATAGATCAGAAGCCTCTTTATCTGCTACAACAAGCTCCATCTTATTATGAGGTCCTTTGTTCCATTGAAAAGTGGATAAATGAAGGTGACCTGGATAAAAGGGAAATTAATAATCAGGTTGATTTCACACGACTAATCCACCAGTCATAGAAGATCAAGTTATAAATCATTGCACCTGTGAGATTGATTCATCATCCTTGACAACGCAGATGCAGAATGAAGAAAGACATGTCACACATATCTTATATACTTCATCTAAGAGTTTTGAAGTAGAAAGTTCCACGTCATCAGTGATACAGCCCGCCACAAAGAAAAAACACAAGAGAAAGAAAATGAGAAAAAGATTTGATGCATCAGACGGCCGCGAGCAGCTTGATTTTCGGATAGGCAAAAGTCCTACCGTATGCAGAATTGGACATGGCACATCCGACAAGCAGCTGACATATTTGCTTGAAAGCAGGCAAATTCTCAGTATACACTATATTGAACACATCTGATGCCATAGGGCATCCTTTGTATTTCTAACCCTACTTGTTTTTTTAGTATTTTCATTTGTGTTTTAGGATTAGATTTACTTTTCATGTTACTAGATAATTAAGAAATGAAGAACTTATATCTTTCATGTGCTTAATGTTATATGATGATTTTTGGATGGACGCTACTTATGTTTTGTTGCGTGTTGTGTGGATGTAGATTCTAGATTCTCACATTCCTATAATGCAGCAACGTGTCCCCAAGTAGAGCCTGATGTTGACCATTACGTGTCAACTACCCATAGCAGTACACCCCATTTTTTCGCAAAAGGGATAGCGCTTGATCGACGTGTCCGTGCCATTCGACTATCATCATCAACCCGATCATGTTATGTTGTAAACCTAGTATGCATGTGTAAATTGTAAATAATCTTAGCAGATCTGTATCATGTATGTAATTGCCTAGGTAAACCTAATTTTCTAGTGATGATGTACATTCCGGAAGGTTTTTTGTTTCACCGATCCATGATTGGCAGAGTTTCCCTTCAGCCTAACCCCAAAGCCGGAATGGATTTTGTCATTAGAATCTTACGGGAGTCCTAGTGTGCTAAATTGAGTCTATGTAAAAGTGATTTGGGAATAATCCTAACTATTTGGTTAGGTTATTACAAATTGCTGGATCTACTAGATTATGTTTGTGTCGCAGAATTGGGTGGTCTATGGGGGTCTATGTCAAATGGGTTTTCCCCTTTGAGATGTAAAATTGTAAAAATCATGATATAAAGTATCTTGAGGGTTAGAAAATGTTTTATCCCCTCATAAGTCCTAAGTCTTAGGTCCTAGGTGATTTTTCCAAAGGCTAAGTTCGAAGATCCAGAAATAAAAAATAAAAATAACAAAAATAATAAAATTAAAAATTAAAAAATAACTAAAAAAAAAAAATAAATAAAAAAATCTAAAAAATAAATAAGAAATAAAATAAAAAATTTAAAAATAAAATAAATAATGAAATAATAATAAGTCAAAAAGTTTTGATGAAATAAATGCAAAATTTAAAATTTTAATATATTAAAATGCATTTAAAAATTTCGACGGATGAGAATAAAAGGGATCTTGATCCTCATCGATGGTCGAGATCATTTTGACATGGATCACTTGAACTAGCCGTTGGGAAATTTTCCTTTAAATAGGGTGTTAGGGGTCATTTGAGATCATTCGATCTGAGAGTTGTGTGCTAAAGAAAACTCTCTTGTAGTCATTTTTTGTGCAATAAAGAAAGACTTTGGGGTTGAAATCTTGTTGGTGTTACTCTTTTGGAAGTGCTGTAAGATGTTTTATTTTTCTGCATAATTTTATTTTCAACCATTGATGATAGTTTGATGGAGAGTCATTTTAAACACAGGTATCTTGTTTAGTCACTAGGGTTTGAATGGTAGTTAAATTTCTGGATATGATGGCAGGTATCTCCGTTACATTTGGATTTTAGTATCGTTTTCTCCTTCTTTGTTAATGGTTGATTTAAACTGTGCAGGAAACATTTTTTTTTGAGATTACCGGGTGTTTGGGGAAGTTCTCGGCTGAACCAGCCAACTCCTGGATTACATTTTCTGAAGAGCTCAGCCAGTTTGAATTTCGGGCCTATCATTAGAATTTTTGTTGTAGATGCATGAAGGGTTTTCTGAAGCACCTCACCTTAAATTTAAAATTCTAAAAATATTTCTGTGGATTTATTGACAAATCTGGCTGCTTAGAGTCCTTAGTTTGTGAATATTGTAATTATTTAGTTAAATTTTGGGTTATTTCCTTGCATATTTTGCCTCTTTTTTTTTTTTTGTTTCTTTTGCAGGTTGCTGATTTGAGGAAGAAATTCACGTTGGAAGCCAGATCTAGGTCTTGGGCGGTAGGATCTGGCCTCACAACCAGTTTTTATAGGGGCACTATTTTGCTGTCCAAGGGTTTCAACTTCAGTCACGTTTAGATCAGGCAATCCGATCAGGGTTTCCATTGGGCAAATCTAAGCAGGGTGATGTAAAATTTACTGGAGTGGAAAATTTGGAAGTGTTTTTGCAGGAAATTCTCAACTGATGCCATAAACAGCTCCATCTCGTCTCTGCAGCTGCATTCTCCTTCACCACTGCCATACCTCCTTCAAAACCTGCGTATTTTTCCTATGCTTCTCAGTTGAAAGTCCTTCACGCTACTCGTCCATTGCCAAAACCTGCAAAAAATATAAAATAAAAAACTTGAAACCCTCTTGCTGTTTGTCTGCCCTTCCGTGGCTCTCTCCTGGCTGGTTCGATTCACCCAATCAAACCACGCTATTCCATATTTGCCTTCACCTGCAGCAAATCAGCTCCATCATGCAACCCTCCATCACGCAGCTGTCTTCTCTGCCTGCGTCTTGTCCCATTCTCCCACCTACGCAGCCTTCGAATCCACTTCCCCCGCGTCCAAACCTGCAACATATTCACGCACTCCATCGTTGCCCACGTAGTCTCATTCCACGTCCAATCTGCCAGTCAATCCTCCAGCAAACCCGCAGGTTGAAAAACCTTCCACGCTACTCTCCTTTCCACCGTCGGACTTTCATCAAGCTGCTTCACGTAGTTTCTTCTACTGCCATCGTGAATCCATCCCTATCCATCGCTGCTTCTTCTCAACCCGCAATTCCTCCAAATGCCTCATATCCCTTCGATTCCACCTGCGTATCTCTCCCTCACACATCACTTGTACGCTGCTTGCTCGTTCCCGCTGCAGCAACCATTTCTTTTCCTGCACGGCTCCTCCCTTGCCATCTCATTGCACCTGCAAACACATCAAACAGTAAAAAAAATAAAAAAATAAAAAAAATTTCGATTTGATGTAATTGTATGAGTGAGAGTTAGTATTAGCGTTCCATCAATTGCACAAGTTTAGCGTAGGTAGTATTTTAGGTTTTAGTTTTACTTTTTTTAGTTTCATTTTTAGTTTAGATGCTTTTGTTTATTTTGATATAATAAATAAATAAAAAATAAAGTTTAGGTTGGGACTTTGATTTTTTATTATTAGATTTTCATTTTGTTATATACTTAGATTTTGATTTTGGTCCTAGTTTAGCTTAGGGTTTGATTTTAGAATTAGACATTTTTTAGTTTAGTTTTGTTTCATTTAAAAAATAAAAAAAAACATAAATGGTTTAAAAATAAAAAGGTTCCTTTTCATTTTTTTTGGGATCTTAGTTTAGAATAGATTAGATATTTTAGCTTTATTCTGATTTTTAAATTTAAAAAATAAAAAAGTTCTTTTAGGATTTAGTTTTAATAATTTTAAATTTCATTTAGTTTTGTTTTGTTTTGTTTTATTAAAAATATAAAATTATATAATTTTTTTTTTGAAAAGCTTAATTAAAAATTGAAAATTCATTTTTTTGGTGTCTTTTGTGGTATTTATGTTCCTCTTCTCTATAGTTAAATGCACTTAAATGTTTATCTAAAGTTAGCTATATGAAAGTGGTAATTGGTTAGCATTTAAATTGTATGGTTGTTTAAAGCATTCAATCTTTAGAAATTTAATTGCTGGATCATTATTAAAGCATTGTGAGTTTATTGAATAGCTTGTATTGCTTTGGATATTTGATGATAAATGATTGCTTTACAAGGTCCATATTTCTGCAATAATCATTTAATCATTAACTCCATAAAGCACTGGTACATTAATTTCTAAAATCAATCAGGTGCTAAATTGCCTCGCTGTGTCTCCCAACCCAACTGGTCCACAGTTGGTCTTCCTTTATCCCATAGGGTCTACCCCCCTTAGCCTCGGGAGACGACTTAAATGGAGAGATCGGGGATTAGGGTGACAACCCTCGGTCTGAGCGTTGTCGTGCTGCCCAGACAATTTGTACGACAACAATGTGGAACCAAGATAAAGTGAGATCAACTTCATTAGGGACATGCAATCATTAAATCCATTAAAGCATCATGGTAAACCATACCTAATGCTAAGGGCACAAGAATGCTTCACAAAAAACTCACCTTCAAATGTCTAACTAGAATAGGACTTGTAAGTAAGTTACCTCACTTATGTTAGGGATAATTAGGTCAACAACCCTATTAGATGTTTCCAGTCCCTAAGAGGAGTGACATGTCCTGGGTGTAGAAGAATCTAGGGCAATTAGAGTTTAATGAGATTCTTCTAGTCATGATAACTATTTGTGAGGTGTCTTTAACTTTTTCTTCTTATTCCAATCTTCACTTGTTATTATTAGACTGTCTTCTTTAGTTCATCAAATGGCTACCAAAACAAAGAGACAAGAACACAAAATGTTGACTTTTTGCCAGGGCCAAAGCCTCTCACTCTTTGAGGGGAAAACCCACACAAAATTCTTCTTATAGAGATTCTAATTGACGAATATCAAGACCATGGCCCTTGACCTACCAGGCCACTCCAAGACCAAGACACCAATCCTCTTCTTGCTACTGAGATCATCATCATCATTACTGCTTCACCGAGATCAGCATCATAGTACCACAAAGGTCATTACAATTGCACCATTGCTTGTACCTCCACTTAGATCATTGCTTCATCACCATCTCAACAATGTCTTTATACTTGTATGTGAGTTGCATCGAGATATTGATCATGACCTTGTCTTCATTATGACTGAGACCATGATTGGTACTTTTCCGAGATCATGATTGTGTCTGGAATGCCAAGAATGTATCACTGTGGATCACCAAGCTTCTTCTTATCACAATTATTCCGAGACTGTGAGAGTATGTTGAGAGTGTGTAACTGAGACATCACTTAGATCTTTTTCATCACAAATATTTCGAGACTGTGATCATCAAGTAGGTCGAGACTGTAATTATATTTCTTTTGTGATACCCATCCGAAAATCACAGGGATCCTTCTCTATCCTAAACATTGAACTACTGTCCTTATCTGAGATTTTTGTACCACTTTACTTGCATGTGACGATCTCACTGTACTTATTTGAAGTCCTGAAACATTGTAATTTCATCTGAAAATCTCATATGAATTTGAGTTTTGTACCCATCTTCTACGCAAACCCTAGTGGGGTATTTATATTGGTTTCGTCTCCATAATAAGCCGACATGTGCTAATGAACTGTTGTGTCTTCAATTTTGAGCCGACATGACTGTATTTAATTCGTTTTGTTGGCCGACATGATGAAGAGGATTGTGCTTGTCATTTGGAGGGCTTCTTGACATTTCTATAGACTTGTATACATTAGAAATAGGCTCAAGAAGTGCTGCTTCATGCATGACATTGACTCTTTAGCATATTAATAAATCCTAAGGCTCTCAATGGGAGCCACTAATAAATAAACTTCTTGCTTATGAAACTCATGTTGCTTTGGGGTAGCATCGGATGTGCTCTAGGCCTCAAATTTTGTAGGGATGTTTAGGCACATGTATTCCAAAAAACCTCAAAGCGTTTTGGGAAATTCCACCCAGAAACGATTTTATTAAATTAATAAATATTTTTAATGGGTTCCTAAGTCTAAACTTAGGAAATTAAAAATATTAATGGGTATTAATCTAATTGTGGGTGTAACTTCTAGAAGAAGACAAGGATCAAACTAAAATGATCTTAGCCATTGATTAGCTTTTAATCTACGCTGTTGAATGTCAATGAGAAGATTATTTAAGGAAGCTTGAGGGTCAGTTTTAAAATACACCGAGAGATCAAGACATCGAATTTCTAAAGTGAAAAGTTCTCAGGTGGAAATTCTGATGGAAGAGATTTCTTGCAGAGAGGGGCAGTGAGTATTTGGAAGAAGGAAGTCTTCCTCGGCCAGAGAGTACGAGGCAGAGAGAAGGCAAAACAACGTCCAGAGAGAGGCAGACGCTGGCCCACGCAGATCTGATGCAGTCGTAGCACAGAGGGAAATCAAATTTCAGTAGCCGGGAGCCGGGGTATGAGACTGGGAAGTAGAGATTTGAATTTTCCAGGCAGCAGAACGTCCAAAGTAGGAGTAATGTGATACCCAACAGGGGTGACGCAGGGACTACGTAGGAGTGACGCAGATATGCGCAGAGGCTATGCAAAGGCTCCAGTTCAATATGATCAGTCTCAGATTTTCCCTGTGACAGGGTGAGATCATTTCACGATACATTTTGTCCAATTTCTCTCTGTATCGGATTGCTAGTTGAGCATCCAAGAATTGTACTAAGATTTTCTCCTGCATAATAATAAAACCCTTAGATCTGCGGCATCGGTTTTCCCGCATTGGGTTTTTCCTGGGGACATTTGTCCAAAAATAGCGGTTTCTATTGTGTTGTATTTTCTTTCTTGCTCAGTCTCGTATTTCCACATATAAATTAATTAATTGAAGGTTGCAGTTGATGTATTACGATATTTGCTGTAGGAAACTGCAAGTAATTTGTTTAAAGGAATTTAACAAATAAGAGTAATATCATCAGTTGCTGTAGTAGGAATTCCGGTCAAGGAATTTTCACAACCCATGTAGCAAGGCATACAAAATAATTTTGTTCTCTTTATTACATCATTTACAAAGATCATGTCTCTATGAAGATCGAACTTAGTTACGTTCTACAACACTGGGTTGGCCCATTAATCCATAAGTGTGTGCGACATGGTAGTCATGGAGTGGAAGAGAATTCAAAGAAGATTACTCAAGCATGAGACCAACTAATGGGGGCCCACCATCCTAATTGGAATGATGTAAGGAGGGAGCAATTGTCGTGGCATGAGTTACCTCTTTCCTCGGCTTTGCTTTTTCCATCCCTTTGATGCATTTTTTTACTTCAATGATTTATCTTTATTTGGTGCATAGCTTAAGAGCCCAAGCTTGCTATATGCCTTTTCAATACCCCTTTAAATGTAACTATTTCTTGCTCATTAGGGTTGGGACATTTAAGAGTTCCTTTATTTGAGATTGAAGCATTGAATTCTTGAGGAACTCGGTGATGGCTAATGAGGGGAGTAGCGCTCATGCTAGGCTTTTGCCCATGCGCTAAATATGTCCCATCCATCTTTTGTTTTTTACTTTTTCTTTCCATTGTGGCTTTATATGCTTTTAACGTTCTTTCAACTGCATGAACCTTTGGGGCTTGTTACTGCTTAATTTAGTAGGGGTCCTAGGAGGGGTTCCAAAGGGACTACTATTAGATCAAGTGGCAACAATGGGACAAGGACCCACAATCACCTCAGTCAATGTCCCCTTCTCTTTACGAACTTTCATCAATGTGAGGAGCCCCGGTATAGGGAAATCACTTGAATGATGAGGTCAATAATGATGCACAATTTGATTTCCAATGCCCATTCAAAGGAGAGGCTTAGATAATAGGTTGCTTGTTTTAGAAGAAAAAGAAGGGCTCTCCAAGAAATGCTTGAGGGTTGGATGACTTCGGGTTTAGGAATATTAAAAAATGATGAATGCCTAAGATCAAAACTTCAAAAATTCCTCACTTGTGTTTGATGTGTTAGTACTAAGGTTCAAAGTGAGGCAAAGATGGCCTCATTCAATGGAAAGATTCAATTAAAGTGTGAGCTTTGGGAGAAGCTAGGGTGACTTTCAACGAAAAACCCCTTGAGAGAAATATTATAAGAGACTAAGGGTTGAGAGATATACCATGGTAAAGGCTCATCGAATGATCACCTATAGTTAAAAAAAAGGTTTTGAATGCTGAACTACAAAGTGCAAACCTTCAAGAAATCCCCAAGTCAAAGGAGCTTCAAGGGTTCCCTCTTGGTGTGATAGCTAGGGCATCAATTTATTTGAAATTCCATCATCGGAATTCGTTCAAAATTGGAGGATTCCAGAGGAGACATAAATGAAGAAACTTGTCCGAACGGAATCCTAAAAGTCTTCCTCCCTAAAATTTCACACAAAGCCCAAGAAAATCTCTTTATCCTTAGGGGACGAAGAAAAGAGGAAGAAAAGAGGTGAAAGAATGATATTTCGTTAAGTTAATGTGATCACCAAGGATCTAGGACAAGTGCCTAGTCTATTGGGAAAATGGAGTCAAGAATGAGATTGATTTAGGGTTTTGTTGTTGAATTTCGACGATTGTGGGTCTAGGATAGAATCTTAGAATCTCTGACGCTACCAAACCAAGAATCTCAACAAAGCTACTTTGCACAATAGAACAATATAAAGCAGTAGATCACACATGCACAAGTATAAACAACGTTTTACAAATTTCAACCCAACTTTGTTTTATTAATCAACATATAATACAACTGTCTATGGTTCCCATACAAGGGATAATGGCTCTTAATTACCCACAATTACAAGAATACAAGATACACTGACAATCTCGCTGCAGTCTCTATGTTGTATCTCGTCTTGTCGGTCCTTCGCTCCCATTCTTCTCTCTAGCTGCCCCTTAGTCCATCAAGAGACAACAAATAGAGTCTCCAGGAGGGATGCTACCTATCACTGCTGCAAGTTGCTTCTGCTACAATGTACACAAGCTGATCTAATTTGCTCTTCTAGGCTAGCCAACACCTTAGCTCCATTCTGCCTTCTTGAGCTTCTTTTGTCCATGAAAGGGATACACATTAGGCTGAACAACTTCAATGGTCAAACTCCTTTTATAACTGCTAGTCAAGAGCTACTTTGGGTTGCCAACACTGTGCCCTCCACAAGTCCAATGGCACCCAAGTCTTCCACTATAAGGTCTTCTCTTGTTGAGGTTTCCAACCACCCAAGTCAACCTCAACAATTGACTCCCACAGGCTGCAACAACTGTCCAAACTAGGACCGATCCTCTAACATCTAATTCAACACTAATACCATACCTCTGTACTCCTTAAGGGTTGATGTCAGTGCTGTAGGTTTGGTGCTCTGGTTAGAGCTTGTTGACAGTCTGCAACAACCCTCTTTCACTGCTGCAAAACCCTTTCCTAGATTGCAGCCTCCCTCCACGCTAATCTAGCCACACTCCTTTGTTGTTTGGGCTATTTCCAGCCCTCTTTTATGCCTCACAATCTACCTGCTTCAAGGGAATTAGGCATGCTTCCCTTCCTGTAACCACAACAACCATTCGACCCCTTGTTTGAAGAAGAGAAGGCCTGCGGCACACTTGTAGTTGCTGTTGAAGAATGTGGCTTGCTTCTAGGAGGAAGATCCCACCCCAAACTCTCCCAAAACATCAACAAAACTGCCCCTAACAACTATTGTAGCCTCCTGTAGTACTGCGGCCCTGTAAGAGACAAACACACCCACAAAAACAGTCCCAAACAAGCTTGATCTGCCTCCTTAGCTAACTCGGCTACCTCAGAGGCGTATCTCCTATGAATGGATGCACATTGGATGTTAAAATGACCTCCATACACCTAGTTACATGCATAAGAAGGGCTCCATTGAATTCTTGAAGAGACATCTTTTGGACATTTCCACTTCAAGCCTACATGACTTGAATGCCCAAAAATTTATTGTCAACTTCAAAAATTCATAACTCATCAAGGACATCTCGGATTTCGATGATTCTTGAAGCATTGGATTCTCTTCGCCATCCTCTATCATCTCCATCCATCAGATGTCCAAAATGCCCCATGGTTTTGGCCCAGACATCAATGGGTGCAAAACCCCAACCTTGGGTTCCAAGCCCACAAATGACTTTTGTGGTGATTCACCCTCCAAAACCCAAACCCTAGGGCATGGAGTACCTCCCAAGCTAATCAAAAATCAACACTCCCTCTTAGTGAGGAAGGTACTTCCTAGTCAACACTCGCCCAGTTGTTGGCGCTCACAACTGCAACAATCCCTGTAGCATGAACTACGCCTCTCTTGGAAGTGTCGCTATCACTGGAAGCATCTTGCTTCTTCTTCTGCACCTCGAATGCTTTCCACTCTCTCCATGATTCCTTCTTGGCAGCTATAGGAGCACCCGTGCTCCCCACTGATCACGCGTTCTTCTTGGGCTGCAAAGTCTCCCTCTGAATCTGCAAGCTCCCGTTAGAACTCAAATCCCTCTAAGCCTTTGGAACCTGGACCTTCTTCTCTGGAACCTGTACCTGTACCTCTGAAGTCTGCACTTGCAACTGCTTCTCTGGAACCTGCACCTAGTCTGCCTGCTTCTTCCCATGATCCATATGCTTGCCCATCAACTTGTATAGACCATGCTCTCTAACACCAAGCACAATACCTGCGGAGCTAGAGCCTCTGGGCCTGAGTCTTGCCTTTCCATCTTGGAATAAGACCTCAAACCCCTTCTTCTCGATCATCGAGACAGATATCATGCTATATCTGAGTCCTGGTACAAACAATACATCCTGGACCCACGTCACCCGTCTTGTCTCCATCATGAATGACACAACTCCTGATCCTCGGATCTCCTTTTGAGTCTTGTCGCCCAGCACCATGTGCAACTTCGAGTCCCATTCACCTAGAGTCTCGAAAACCTCATGTGACCTTGTCATATGTTTCGACGCACCACTGTCCACATACCATCCATCCTCATCGGTAGTACCCTGCGAGAAATGAGAGATCATAGCAAAGGCCTCCTCCTCCAACCTCCTGGTGAGAGCATCTATCTCAGCAGAAGTGGAAACACTAGTGACCTGCTTCCCTTTCTTCTTCTCGTCATCTCCCTTCTTCATTGGACATCTTGACGCAAAATGACCCATCTCGCCACAGTTTAAACACTTGACTTTACTCAAGTCCTTTTGCTTACCCTTCATTCGTGTTGCAAGTGCCACGTCATCATCGAAAGTCTTCTTCTTTGGATGAAGATCCTTGTCTTGCAACTCTTCTTGAATGAAGTCGTCCCATAGCCTATTCCAGTTTGACAACTTCTCTCTGGCAACGATCCCCTTGATGAAGGGCTTCCATTCCTTGGTGAACCCTTTCAAAGCAATCCTCACCATATAAGAATCTGAAATAGTCACATCGACGACACCAAGCTCATCTTTGACCTGAGATAATCTCATTTGATACGAAGTCACTCCTTCACCTTGTATCATCTTGGTGGACTTTAACTTATCCTCCAATACTAGTACCCAATTCTTGTTCTTATTTTGGAACAAATTCTCAAGAGCCATCCACATCTCATGTGCAGTGTTCTCGGACAAATGAGGTATTAGGGGATCCTTCACACCATCAAGGATGATCAATCTTGCCCTCGTATCCAAATCCTCGTACACTTCCATCCATCACATCACATTTGCAAGAGAGAAGCTCCAAAATAGAATAGCATTAACCCAAACATCAAAATGCATTAAAGAATCTCCAATTCGTCCTTCAATAGCTATAGCGAAATTCCAGAGGAAACAATGATCCAAATCCAAGTGATGATGAATGAATGAGAGAGCCTCTCTCATATTTATACAATCCTAAGGGATTCAAATGGCCTAATTCAGCCTAATGATGCCCCTAAAATAAAATAATATGCAAAATAACAATACTTTTGGTGACAAGCCCACCAAATAGCTCCATAACATGAATAATTAGCCTCTCAAGAGGGTCAAAATGATAGAAATGTAGCTATAAGGGCCGTTGGAAGGCCAAATGAAGTCCCTCATGTGCCATAATGAATAGGAGGGCTCCAGTAAGAGTGATGAAGGGAGTGGCCCCTTTAATCTCCAAGCAAATGACCTGTGGTGCTCCCAAGTGGCTGTGGGGGCACTATGAACATCCTCATGGGTCTCCAACTAAATCGAAGAAGCCTGTGCTTCATCTGTAAGGGCTAGAACAATGATGCAAACCCTCCCTTGTCTCCTTAGGTGAGACAAAACCCCATTTGGGCCCTAGGTCAACTGCCAAGTATGTGGTGCAAGTGTGTAGCTGGCTCGGCAAGGTGCTGTTGGGCATTGGACAATCCAATGCTCCCCATGTGTTTAACGACATGTCTTAACCACCTCTCGTGGATTTGTTAACTCTGGCGATGTGTCTGTTTACTAACACATGCGGGTTTTGGTGTAACGACAATCGTGATTCCAACAAGTGGTATCAGAGTCAAAGGTCTCGAGTTCGAATCACACTCGGCTCGTGCTGGGGGGGGAGATTGTTGGGCATTGGATAATCCAACGCTCCTCGTGTGTTTCGCGGCATGGCTTAACTACCTCTCGTGGATCTGTTAACTCTGGTGATGCGTCTGTTTATTAACACCTGCGCGTTTTGGTGTAATGACAATCGTGATTCCAACAGGGGGTTCAAGTGCATCATCATCATTGAACAATTGGGACACGAGCAAGCAATAAGTGGTGCTGAGGACCCCATGGCATGGCTATTTGCTCTTTATTGTAGTGGAGGCCCATGGTTCTCAACGCTGACCCTATAAATGCCATTAAGACCCTCTGGAGGGCTTAGATCCTGTATAGGGAGGCCAAACCACAAGATGAAGACCCATCCGCAATCCTGTATAAGATCCAATGTGTTTCCTCGCCTTCCAGTACAACAATTCATTAGTGCAATTGAGCAAATGAGCTTACAAATCAGGGAAACAAGTGGGCACTTCATAGTGGCACACCCTTCCATAATGGGTTTTAGAATGTACAAGTGTCCCTAGGTTCAAGAAGGAGGTTAATCAAGGACCCTATTAGGTGGTTTCAATCTCTAAGGGAGTGATAGGTCCATGGTACATCCCTAAATCAACAGGTGTCATATGAAATAATGGTGGAACGGAGTGGGGTAGTACAATAGGGGAAGGCTCCAAGTCACATGCCATGGTGCAAGCGTAGATATAATGAGGGAAGCCCACACTTGGATGTATAGATGTAGGAGGGAGGAATCGTGGTACATGTATTACCTTGATCTTTGTGTTTCCACCCTTCTTCATATGCCTTTTGCCTTTTATTGATTTTTTTCTTTTTATAGCTGGTCGGGGTTCCAGGGAATGAGGGCATGATGTGAATGATATAACAGTGAATACCCCCTTATGGTTGAGCAGTTCATTAACCACCAGGGGTTGGGACAATCATGGGTTCCTTAATGATGTAGGGGGCCAATATAGGGGCCCTAGGAACTAGGGTGATGGCCATAATAAGGGGTAGAGCTCATGTTTGGCTTTTGCCCACGTGCTAAAGTTTTATGTCTAGGACATATTTTGCATTTTATGGTACATTTCCTATTGTAAGTGGCCAAATTATGCTTTTAACTTTCTTTTCGCTGTATCAACCTCTAGGGCATCGTTCCAGGCCTGACCCAAAGTGTGGACAAGGGGAGGGGGGAGATTAACTCCTTGTGGACCCAATGGACAAATGTGAACCCAAATGGGAAATATGTGAAAAGAGGAGGTTTCCCATGTAGCGCCACTCCTAAAGCTAGTAGCCAATAAAGGAGGTCCCATGGGACTAAGATACAAGGTTGACTACCATTTTGGACAAGAGTACAGACCAAGCCCATTATTTCTGCCAAATCCTCCCACTAATCCATGCCCAAAAGTGTCCATGATAATTAAGGAAAAATACCGAATTACATAATGAAAATCCATTCCTTCGGGTTTGGAAGGCCCACCTTCAAACATACGATCATAACAGATGGGGGAGGGCACAAAATGGTTGGCTCGGGTGGTGGAGAAAACTGGCACATTGAGCCATCTGGTGGCTGTTGGTTGAAAACAAATCTAGGAGAAAAAATTCTTCTATGGGTGTCACCCACTGGTGGTGGGTAACAGGGCCTTGACTCGAGGATGTGGATATAAGGTGCCAATCCTAATGACCAATGATTACCAATCCGAAGAAAGTAGATGGACAATGGTGAGGGATGGAAAGTGGCAAATATTGATTACCTTTGAAATTCTATATCAATCAAAGCCTCCCTAGTGGCGCCCTTCCAAAACCTCCCAAGTGAAGTGTGGGAACAAGGATACGATCAAGATCAATCAATCAACCAATTTGCCCCTTGATTGATATTAATATGCCCATAACATTAAATGAAAGCACATGATTGCTGGAATAGTTAGAGTACATGCTAAGAGATGACCCACCTTCCTTCAAGAAGAATGTTAGGTGGGAGAGATATCTGACTAGAGCAATGGGTGGAGAACTCTGGCATAATGCTATGTGTCGACCATCTTGGGGTTGTTGGTTGGATGGCTATCAAATGAGGAGAAAAAATTTCCCCTATGGGTTACCCACTTTTGGTAGGTCACAGTTCTCATGGAATTTGATTTGGTTGAAGAAAAGACTTAACTTTTCAACAACTACATTTTTGTCCACTCATAAACTTCTTGGTCCATAACACCCCAATGTTCCACTTGACTTTCCATAACGACTAGTTTGAAGCTCTAAAGACTAGTTGACTTGACCATTAATGAATGGTAAACTCGACTTCGCCACCTTTTTGCTTGATCTCCAACTTCTTGGTGAATTTGATGATTCCGCCACTTAGGTTTGCTGTAACTCACCTTGATTTCACTTGGGTCTTGCTCCAATTTTTCATATCATGCCTTGCATTGTCACATCATCACTGCATTGGCTATGTCATCACACCCTATGCTAGAGCTTTAATGCCCTGAGGAACTTGAAAATTCAGAAGCATCGAATTTGTTGCTCCCTTTTTGTAGACCACTTTTAACATAACGCATGTCAAAAATTTCCCTATGCTCCCCTAGTTTGCTAGTTGGAAACTTGTTGTACTTATTGGTCAAATTTGACCAAATATAACTTGACAATGCCTTCGTTGTTGCAAAAGTTCAGTGTGGCATGTCATCCTCTCATTAAACTAAACAAAATGGGATCAACTTGACTTTTTTGACTTTCGGGACCATTTGCATTAGGAAATGTGACTTGCCTCGGAAAATGTGAAAATTCACTTTGTGAGTTTGCCATGTATTAGAACCATTTGAGGGATACTACACCAAGGCCAAGGTCACATACAAACTCAATGGGCACATAACTATTGGGTAAGACATAGGTGCACCCTGATGAGGGTTGGATTGGCCCATACACTAGTGATCACCCCTCCATAAGTAGGTTCCTCCAAAACCATGAGTCCTCAGGTAATGCCATCAAAAGCTGTCCAATCCTATCTAGGACAAAAGGAGCCAAAGATGAACCCAAAGGGACCGACCATGGTTCGACCAAACACAAGTTCTTGGATACCTAATATAGGGCCTTACATGGTAGTTATGATGCTTTAACTTGTGATCTTTACAATGGTGTGAAATGTACTACAAAAATATGTGTACCCCTACTGACATGAGGGGTAATAGGTCCTCTTCCATAGACATACTCCTTTTCTAACTCCATACACATATAAATTCATTTGTAAGCTAAGACAATGATCCCTCATTCTCCATCTCCATCACTTTATACCTTTTGTAAATTATAAAATTGTTTTGCTAGGGTTTTACTCTTTGAGGAGTCTCATGGTTGTTTATGTTTGGGGACATTCCCTTTGAACTATAACCTTGATCACCTTAAAGAAACTTGGCAATCCTACTTTCTACCCAAACCCTAATTGGTCAGATCATTTGATTGGTGGACACTGGAATGTGAAGCAGAAGTGTTGGAGAGCTCTTGACTTGGTTTGACAAGGCCATTTGATCTTTAAGACCTTCAAGGAGAATCCCTTGTGAGCTAGAGGAGAGTGGGCTAGAAGCGAGAGGAGGGTTGGTGAGGTGACAATGCCCCCCCCTCTAAGGTGCAGTGGGTCTTGCACTTGAGATTTTGGACTTTATCTTGAGAAGTGTGAGATTTTGCTGTAACAAGGCTCTATATACTTCAACAAGGTTAATTAAGATATTTTCGTACATTTTCTTATCCTTTGTGGTAAGTATGTTTGAGGCATCAAAGGGTAATCAATTGTGCTTATACCTACATGTTTAAAGGCTAGAGTCATAGGTGAATTATATATTAATATAGATGAGATTCATAGATAGTGATGCCTATGTGGCATTTATCATTGGTGGGCCTCTATTAAAGGCATAGCTATTAAAGGCATAGTTGGCTATATAGCTTTCCTTATAACTATGAGGATTTTCCATTTTGTAGGCAATTATGAACTTAGCCATCACAAATTCGTAGTTGCTTGAGTAGGTCTACATACATGATAACACTATAACTATTTGCCTTTATTTATACTTTTGCTTTGGGCATGGGAATCGGTCCTTAGCAACTTAAAGATGTAATGATGTACTTATATTCCATAGCATATGGACAACCATCCAAAAGGTGAATTATTGAAGAGCAATAATTTTTTGACTTGTTAGTTTTTTGTTAATACCTCTAATACCTCTAATATGTACTTTGTTGATTGCATCACTAGGAGAAAAGTGACACCTACCATACTTGGCTTTATAAGAAATATGTGCAGAAATGGAGGAATTGATTTTGTTAAAGCTTCAATAATATGCAATGGCTTGTTGGAGTCTTTTGTTATATTTATATACATATAGTACCCCTTAGGGTATATTTATTTAGATTCCCATTCAATGTAAATTGTCATTCCCTTTTTTTAATGAAATATATATCTTTTATTTTTAATTCTTAATCCCGTAGATAAGTCAAATGCACTTGAGCTTTTATGCTTCATATTTTCCATATACCAATGAGGTATATTACAAATTGATATATTTAAAATTTTTATTCATTTCAAGGATCAAGGAATTGTGTCTATTACCTCTTATTGAATAGATTTGTCTTCGTAGATGTTTCAATGAGGCTCCTTTGTGTGAGGTAAGTGATGCTAACAAAATATTTTACTTTCTTGATGGTGTTAGATTCTCTAACGTTGCTATATTCTCTATTCATATTTACCTTTTCATCTTATCTTTTACCTTCCCATTAGACAAACCATGTTGCCATTTCTCTTGCTTTTTACACCTATTACTAAAGCAAAGGATTGCATTTATAAACAAATTTGGCATTGGCATTGTCCACAACCATTATTTTTCTTACAGTTTTTGTGCATATCTAGATTCTTTATTTATTTTTTTGTTATTTTCTTTCTCTAGGCAACTTGGAAAATTGAAAGCATCTAGATCTCCAAGGAGCAATGTAGATCTTCGGAAGGAACTTCAGGACTTCATCTCTGAATTCGATCTCCCTTCTGATTCAGTGCCATCATTGAAGCAACTTTCTCACCATGGAAGGTAAATATGAAGACCTTTAATTCTTCTTTGTTGTTTATAGTGGAAGATTCATGTATATCTTTGTTCATGGGATAAATTTAACATTTAAAAATAAAAGGGTATGCCAATGTTTGTTTTTATTTTGTAAATAGTCTCATCATTATTGGCAACATAACCACAACATTACCAATGGAATGACAACTCTTGAAAGATTCCCTCAGATATCCTTTGAAAGGAAAAGATTGAAATGACAAGGTGTATTCTAGAATAAAGTATTTTAGTCAAGTGTCACCATCTTAACCCCAATTTTTATTTGTTTTTAATGGTCATGAATTTTCATATTGAATTACACCTTAAGAACTACTCCCTTTGTACTACATTACTACATCCAAAAGCATTGTTTGGATCTTTCAATCCCCTCATGTTATATGATTTTTGGCTTTTCTCATAGGTTTGAGGACTAAAATTCTATCATTTTTCTTTAGTGCATCAAAGTTAACTATTTTTCCAATTAATTCATTCTATATTATTTATGAAGAAAAAAGCCCCACAAAATAAACTTTTGGAGTGCAAAGCTAAGTCGCATGGTTCGGGTTCGAGTTCGAGTTTGGCAATGATTAGGTTCGGTTTGAATTCAAATTATTTGACGAGGTTCGGATGAGGTTCACCATTAGGTTTGTCTATATATATTTTCTCTATATATACATATATTAAGGTTAAAAATGAAATATAGGATAAGATAGTGAGATATCAACATCAATAAACATAAAAAAAAATCTATCACGAACATGGAAATTGCAAGGATAGATTACAGGCTTGAGTTGTGACATGAGGTTATTAGTTTTGATCTATGGACTTGGTCAATGGCTCTGGGGTTCAATGAGGTTTGCCGAACCTTTTTTTTAAGGTTCGCCAAAATTCAAACCTCAAGGTTGAAGTTCGATGAACCTTGTGACATAGGTGCAAAGTGGTGGAGGTACAAGTCAAGGTTGCAAACTTGAGGAAACCTGGCAAGAAAATTGTGGGTTAGTTGAGTTGTAGACATAACAAAATTTTGACTGCTATGCAAGTTTATGACTCTAAAGTTTCAAAGCTTATGAGAGGACCCCAATCTAGTTTTCCAAAAATTAAAAGCTTGTGAGCATTGAAGTTGAAAAGTTGTGGCAATGATGCTTGGCATTCCAACATTTAAAACTATAGATATTGGGAGTCAAACAACAAATGAATTTTGTTGTCAAGTAGGGGAAGTTGAATAGTTAATTATTTGGCCTTCAAACTTTTCCCTGTTGAGATTCCAATTTAATATTTGTTTAAGAGGAAGACTCACTGGGGTTTGCCTTTGAACCACCACAAGCTAAAAATGGTTATGGTAATAAAGCCTCAAAGTTAGAGACCACATGCACCACAAATTTATAGATAAGAGTTCAATATTGGCGACATAATGAAAAGTGTTAGAAATCATGAGGTAGGGGATCTATAGGGAATTTTCCAACAAACCCTAACCCAATAAACAAACTAAAAATAGAACCACCACAAAAAGACTTCGAGAGAGCACAACACAAGCAAAGTGAATTGATGTTGACACCCTTACGTAAAGAATGATTAAATGCACTTGAATGTGATTATTGTAGAAACGAGGGATGTAGTGGGTTTAGGTGCCAACGCCAAGGAGAACACTACATCAACCTTATCCTAAATTACAGTGAAGTCTAAGAAAGTGTAGTAATGGTGTCACTACTCGCTACTACTATAGATCAACTCATTAAGAACCTCAACCACCCACAAAGTGGGTTGGGACATGTCCATAATGAAGGACTAGCCAAAATATCTTAACAAAATGTCACAGGACTTTCACATTAAAGTTATAGATCATATAATTGTGGTGTAAGACTGTAGAACATATTGTGTTTTCAAAGGATATCGATATGTAAACTAGATTCACAATAGGAAATATATCACAACATAATTATATTACTTCGTCGCTCTTAGGGGAAACCTCCTGATACAAGACATCAATCTGCCTCCAATTACATATAATGATGTTTATATAGATGGAGTTAAGCAGTGGTAGGTCCCACATGTATTCTCTCATGATGCCATGTGGAGGGGGAAAGCCTTATAAGTTATTACTGATAAGAGTTTTAAGTAGAGGAATGGAAGTTGCTAATAAGAGAGTGAACCTAAATAGAAGAATCTAGGTGAGGGGTATTCCATATGGTCCACTCACATACATTGTTAGAAGAACACAATAAGTAAATAAGGTGGGAATATATCTCACAATTATAGACATAACATGTTTGCTCCCTTCAAAAAAGCTTTTCCCTTGACGCATCAACATAGGATGTTGTTGCACGAAGTGTTTATCTTTCCAAACTGTATCCACTACAAGCAAGTTCTTCCACTTGATGAGATATGTGAGAATATATTTGTTGTAGATGTGGTAGGGCTTTGTGATCAATGGTTGCTTCTAGTTCTAGGATAAACTTAACTTCCTCTTCTAACACTGGTAGCTTTGTTTGTGTGGTGATGTGTTTACCAATCACCTTCTTAAGTCTTGAAACATAGAAATACTGTGGATATGTGAAGTTGTAGGTAAATCTAAGGTGTAGGCAACTTTATCAATATTGTGAAGGGTTTTGTATGGTTTGTAGAACTTATGGGACAATTTGTGGTTTCCTTTTTG
The DNA here is from genome assembly GCA_000404065.3 of Pinus taeda. Lineage (NCBI taxonomy): Eukaryota > Viridiplantae > Streptophyta > Pinopsida > Pinales > Pinaceae > Pinus > Pinus taeda. The sequence goes on from APFE031621447.1 coordinate 276,276, forward strand.
CTCGAGTGGTGACAGTTTGTAAGGCTAAGGGTGGAGATAAATACAATCACCTATAATGAACTACCTTCCACTATGCTACTAGTTGACCTTCTTCTTGTTGGAGGTTGTCCTCAAGTAACTTGAATGTTTGTTGAATGTGCTGTAGGTGATCCTCCACTCTTTGTAACTTTGCGTGGACCTGTAGATAATTCCCTTTGTTAGGTAGTTTTTATCCATGGAAGGCATCTAAGGCGGTCATCTTTGTTTAAGTGTGGTATGTGGTAGTGTACTACCATTTGGCTAGTCAGAGCAATGTTATCAGAACCAGACCAATCATCGAACTGTAGAAAATTATGCACAGTTGTAGCCCAACCCAGTTTCAAATTTTTGCATGGTTTAATGCCGAAAACCCATCATTAACATATGACTGATATATACATTAATTTTGCATTTAATATGAAACATAGGACTACTCTACCATTTAGCCTTTTGCACAGCTGATACAAGAAATATTTGCAAGCACACACATAAATTTTGCACGCTTGGTTTTGGTCTAATGTCCCTGGAAAAACCTACAAGGGGACAACCAGTCCACAAGGAGGATTTTATTTGCTTCTTAGAAATTTCTTACAACATTAAATACAACAAGAAATTCAACTTATCTCTACCCTTGAAGAAACTTCCCTATGGTCCTTTTTATACTGAGTTTTGGACTGATATTTTGCACACACAGTCTGCTCTCCTTAAGTGAAAAATTCGACCTCTTTTCTGCTTCTTGTGCTCTGGAAATCAAACCACAAATTAGTTACATTCTGCTCTGAAATTCGGGCTTGCTTAGTAGGGAATAACCACACCTGTAGCACACATTCCTTCCTGATCCAAGAGCTGAGACACGTTCAGAATCTGGCCTAAGACTCTCACTGTTAAACGCTCAAAACAGGCCTGGGAAACACGCTATACAGGCCCAAGAATCTAGGGTATCAAGTGTCTGTCTGAAGGAGAATGTTCAGCTACCTGAACATTGGTTCTGACAAGTTTCAGACTTGAGCAAACCTTTAACCCGTGAGCAAATAATATTGACTGTCACCTTGAGATTCTAGTTCCCTACATAGCTTGAACTCGGCCTCTTGAGATTCGAACTGCTGTAGCTTTATTCCTTGTTCTCTGCTGTAAGATTTCAAAGCTCCCTTCCTCCTTTTTCTCTCCTTGCTCTCTCTTCTCAATAGCTCTCATGAGAATAATGAGCCTCCGTACACAGATTTGCATACATACAATGCCTCAAACTTGCACACATTACAAAGCCTCAGGTCCACAATGAAATAGAAGATCATAGAGATATAATTCATATACTACAGATCAGATTTTAGGATGCCACAGTAGGGTTCAGATGCTACTGAGGTAGCCCTCATAAAGGAGTCACAAGGTTCGCATAAAGAGGGGCCACAAAGCTCGCAAATTTCCACAGAATATAGGTGTCTCAGCCTTCAGGTCCGCAACTTCCACAAAAGGTAAGTGCCATAGGTCCGCATTTTTTCACAGAGTGTAAGTGCCACAGAGCTCGCAAATTTCTACGGTTCCGCAAGGTAACTCAGCTTTGTATCCTAACCTAACCAAGGGTTTTGACCCTCCTCTTTATCATTATGTTTTTCACTTGACAAGAAACAAAACACAATTTTCTCTCCTTGCTAACTACTCTTCAACCAGCTCTGATACCATGTTGAGATTTCTAGGGCACAAGCTAGAACAATTTTCTTCAACAGATAACTACTTCCAATGATTAGTTAGCATTAATTCCACATAGCATTCAATATTATTAAGCAGTTATACAAAAGAATTTTTTAACTAATAAACATGAAAGAGCAGTAAAGATAATCATGAGACAATGAGACAAGAAACACAAAAATTAGGCTTGAGGGCAGGGAAAAACCCACAAGGGGAACTGGAAAACACACGAGGGGAAAACCCAAAAATCTTTCCTTATGAGAGAGAGAGTTCAGAGTTCATTAATACATCAGAAACAACAACATCATGATAATGGCCAAACCAATAATCACGAACAAGATGAAGTGCTAAGCCCCCCTGATTTTCGGCCCCCTTCTTCTGCTTCTAACTTCACTGGATTAGAGATAGTCAAGACACATTGATGTACAAATGAGGAGAGGAGGTATCCTTTATATAGTCCTCAAATGGGGTTGAATGGGTGCCTCTTAGGGGCCCAACTGACTTGAACAATAGGAGGCCGACTTAAGTAATTTGGAGGTATAATTTTTCCTTTTTCTTTTCATGATGAAAATACCGACCATGGCTACCATATTTCAAACACCCTAAATGCTCACCTAAAGGATAATCAATGATAATGACTCAAGGTGAATGACATGAGGTCGACAAATTGGGATATAGTACCAACAAAGCATAGAAGGTCTAAACATTCTATGTCAAAGTCCAACTACTCTATTCCCATACTAATTAGAGGTTTGTTGTAAGTTAGGGTTTTGCAGATTTTCAATGCTGAGGTGTTCTTTTTCATATAACAACCTTTCAATGAATAATCAACAAAGGATGCAAGACCTTTAGATATATACCAAGGATTTAGGGTTTTTAATGGAATTTTATGGCTAAAACAATGCACAAATAGCAAATAAATGATGATGTCAGCCCTGAATAGGAGTGTTTAACATGCAAGAATGCCAGATTCTGCTTTTATATTATTTATTGATGTGTTTCCTACTTTTAAGAACCATAAAATGACAAACATAAATTTACTGTTCAGCAATTTTCCATATAAAACCCTAACCCTAATCATAAGTATTTAGAAAAAAGAAAGAAGGATAAATTTAATAAATAAGAGGTTGATCAACACTTTAATGACTAGACCCTTGTCCTAAATGGTCTTGATGGAGTCTTTTAGGGTAAAGCTCAATGAGAACGGCATTGTTGGAGTAAGGGGGGATGCCTAGGGCGTCCACTTTTAAAACACTAGCAATTTTCCTTGTGAGGGGATATCTTAGATTTAAGGAATGCACACTTGAAGTTTCCTTTAAGGTCCATAGGCGAACAATTTTGCATGTTATAAAGGAGCAAGATTTTAAGAGAGATTTAGTAATGACACAAAATAGAAACCCTACTACACGAATATAATATGCAAAATATAAAAAATAGGCATTAAACTTACACAATTCTTTAAGAGAAACACTTCAATCAATCCCAAGAAAACATCTCCAAGAAAAAATCCATCTCGAAGAGAACTCACACCATGAAAAGATCACATTTCGGCCCAAAATAGAGACAAAGGCTAATTCACACTCTTTAGAAGAAGAAGAGTGATAATGAAAAAGTGGAATGAGGCTTTCTCTATTTATACGAGTACTAACTTGCCTTATTTCCACTAATTTTACAAACAAAGCCATAAAACAAGATTTGCTTAAGTGTTCAACAAGTGTGAGGCACTGAGGTTACAAGCCACACTCAATATAGCTCAAAAACATAACAATAAATGCCAAAATAGCCCACTTGTCTAGAAAAATAATGTCCTTCACTACGATGTTATTCTTTATAAATGCTCAACATGCCACAAGCAAATGACAAATGGATTATGAGTGCTCCATACTCCAAGGAAAAGTTTAAGTACAATTGGTCTACCTCCAAAAGTTCCTCCAAAACCATGATGTCATCACCATTGTGCCCTATGCCCCCTTCTAGAGGCAAAAGGAATTTCATGGCACCATTATGCTCAAGCATTAGGGTCTAGAAGTGATGTGCAAGCCCTGCCATGTCATCTCAAGGATAAGCAATCATCATCTAAGCTTCGAAACAAGCAACACCCATCAAATCGTATCAAGGCCAACTTGGTCGTGTCCTGGGTCGATTTCGGCACATCATCAGTAAATCTAACACCAAACCATTTGTGGATTAATGTTTCAACATTTAGTGGTACTTAGGAGAGTCAAGTACCATGTGGAACCATCTCATAGCCCAATGCTCATCTCTGGAGGGGCAATGCTGCATCATTAAGGACAAAACTTCTCTTTGTACTTGGTACAATGACATCTTGAGTGTTGCAGAAAGGGGGAAAGCTCATCTTTCAAGGGGTCCCCACTGTGATGATGACACCATTGACAAAAAACCTCTCAAGATCAAGTGAAATCAACAGTGATTAGGGACGACAACCATTAATGCATCATAGGGGACCATATTTAATGTCAGGGGCACAAGAATACTTCACACAAAGCTGACCTTCAAATGTCTAACTAGATCATAACAAGTAAACAAGTTATCTCACTTATACAAGGAACACTGAGGCTAGCAACCCTAGTAGGTGTTTGACATGTCTTAGGTTAGCCCATCAATCGATAGGTGTGTGTGATAATGATGATAGCAGAGTGGGAAAGACTCCAGGGTAGGTGCCATAGCCATGTGACCAGCTGATGGGGGTCCAACATCCAGAGTGTATAGATGTAGGGAGGGAGTAATCGTGGTGGCATGGGTTACCCCTTTCCTTAGCATTCTTTTTCCACCCCTTTGGTGTGCGTTTTACATCTTTATGATCTATCTTTATTGCACACATAACTTAGGAGCCCAAGCTTGCTTTTTTATTTTCCAATACCCCTTTTAATTTAGGCATTTTATTGGTCATCAGGGTTGGGACTTTCAAGAGATCGTTCTATAGATGAAGCATTAAATGCTTGAGGAACCAGGTGATTGCTAATGAAGGGGATAGAGCTCATGCAAGGTTTTTTCCCATGAGCTAAATAAATGTCCCAACCATCTTTTGCATTTTACATTTTCCTGTTCTTGTGGTTTTCTTACGCTTTTACCTATCTTTTAGTTGCATCAACCTCCAGGGCCATGTTTCTTGGCCTAGAATCAAGGATATGGATGAAGTTTTCCAATCCTAATGACCAATCATCACCGGCCTGAAGAATGGAGATGGATAACAGGGAAAGATGGAAAGTTGTAAGTAGGATTACCTTGGACACACTACATCAATCAGTGCTTCCCCAATAGTGCCTTTCTGAAAACACAAAGGCCTCGGAGGAGGTCCCACTTGACTGGAGTCAAAGACTAACCTCCCAAGTGAGAATTTGTTGCCATACAGAATTAATATAAATTAATTTGCCATCCTTTTTTTTGGAATATTTGATTAAGCCACCTTATTTTTGCCATATAGATTTGTCGATTTAATTTTTTTCACTGTACAATTAATGAAAGCTACCGCTGTAACCGCCATATAACTTAATGTCTAAACCACTGTACAATTTTCTGAGTTTGTATAGATTTAATTTTTAATACTAGTACTATTTAATTCACGATTTGAACAATTTCAGAGGTTGCCAAATTGGGTTGTGCTTTTATGTTTTCACTGAGACAGCTACCTTTAAATTAATGCTTGCTGGGCCATACAGAATCTTCTTCTTGTCTTGGCCACATGGATGTCTTTTGAAGGTTTTGATTTTCTTCTTTTGCCTCTGCAATTCTATCTCTGTCTCATAGCTGGTATGTGTGCTGAACTTTGTCTTGACACTTAGAATTTTCCCTGGGCCACAATCATTGTGGCTCTGATACCATGTTAAACTAAACTATGCCATGGAGAATATGAGAGAGTTTGAATGAGAGAAATGTATTATATCAAAATGTATGTTTGATTACAGAGGATGGTATTCTATATATATCTAGTAGGTTTCCTTATTCTTGTTAGGAACTGCTCGCCTAATTTCATAATTTCATAATTACATATAACATAAATATTAATTATTATATACTACTTATTTCCACTTTATTACATTAATAATTAATACATTAAATGAAATGATCATTACAATATTTAACACAGGGAAGTCCACTAGCTAGCCTTCCATAGTAAAGGAAAAAGATAGAAGTCTCCATTTTGATTCGTCGATATTTTAATTTTTTAAATTTTTTGTAAGTATCCACATGACAACACCTTCAGGAGAGAGCTCTAGCTGGCCATCCATAGCAGAGGAAAAAGATGGAAGTATCCATTTAGATTCATCGATTTTTAATTGTTTTGACAAAATTACAGAAATGCTAAGGGATTTCTCCCCAAATCCATCCATGATTACAAATTCAGAAGTGCACCTCTATTTATAGATAGATGCTCAACTTCCTTCACAATAAAATATTAATATTTCAAGTGAAATCCACTAATCTAGCCTATGGAGAAGTAAACGACACTTCTCTCTCACTAACTATTTCAAATATGTAAAAGATTGGCTCGTCAAGGCACGTCGCACATGTATAGTAATCAAGTGAGGCAAACCCCAAGTAATGCAAAGTCCCTTCAAGAAAGGGCACAAATGAGCCCCAGTGTAACGCCCGCAGGTTGTTGCGACGATCGGGGAGCACGGGCGTGCCTAAACGATGAACCGGACGAGCTGGCGAGGGCGGGACATGGGCGCGGGCAATGAGTTGAGGGCGACTCGGTGAGTTGACAAGGCGAAGTGCGGACGACGAGCTGGCGAGCGGACTTATAGTGGGTGAGCGGTCCTGCAAGGGCACGCCCCACCCACGAGCCGACGTGTTAAGACGGGTGAATTGATGCGAGTTGTGGGTTTGGTGGGTCGGCCAGGTGTCCCCACACGATGGACGAACCATATAAGAACTCAGCGGTTGATTGATGGATGAAAGGCAACAAGTGCGAGCTCCGCACATAATACAACTTTGCTGTAGGCAAGAGTTGGAACAACGGATGAGCCCACACAACGGGCGGGCTAAACGTGTACGTGCAGAAAGCAGCGGGTAGGGCGACACGAGCGTGTGCGCCTGCCTGGCGAGTTGCAATTACGATGAGGTCATTCGAAGTCACGGTAGGGTGCGGCAGGGCGACTCGTTTGAGGAGTCGTTCGAAGAATCGTTCGAAGGCGCGGTAGGGCGACTCGTTCGAAGGATTGTTCGAAGGCGCGACAGGGCGATTCGGTGAACGAGTGCCCGCCGAACGAAGTTTGACACGGTTGAAGCATTGTAACGGGTGAGGCTGCACGGTGAGTCGTGCAGGGTTGAATGAAGGCAGCGTTCAGAGTGTAAATGAAGGCGTTCGGAAAGCTGAACGGTGAAAACCTGTATAACGCCGGTTGAAGGTTTTCCTCGCAGTGATTGTAAAAACAGATTTGATAATAAAAATTAATCTTGCATATGTTTTAAGTGTCTTCTGCTGGTGAAAGTTATTTAATGTATTCCGCACATTAAATGTTTTAAAATGGTTAATGAAGTGAATGTTAGGCTTAGTTCGGGAAACATGTTAACGAATGAAAAAGTAAAGTGTTTGGCCGATGCCGCACGAAAGCCAATTTACGAAAAAAGAATTGGGGGCGTGACAAGTGGTATCAGAGTTGCTTGCAGAGACCAGGAAAGTATGCAGTCTGAAGTTATGGAGAAATCATGGATTCATAGTCTGGGTTTCGTAGATTTGGTGGTTCATGGCAAGACCATTCAAGCACTGGTACACATAACTTTATGACGACACAGCTAGCAAAAGAAGTTGGACTGAAGATTCTCCCATCGAATGTGGAGGTCAAGGCAGTGAACTCAAGAGCTAGAGTGGCGGGGTTGGCACATGAAGTGCTTGTGCAGATTAAAGACTGGCAAGGTCGGTTGGACTTCACGGTGATGGAGATGAACAATTTTGACATGATATTGGGGCAGGATTTTTGAGGGGCAGGATTTTTGAAGGGCAATAAGGCAATTATTGTCCCCTTCTGCGATGAGGTCATGCTGATTGGAGAATCACAGACTTGGACTTTGCCTACTCATAAGCAAAGGAAGGAAGTCAAGGTGCAACTTGTTTTTGCACTGAGTTTGGAGAAGGCTATGTGGGAGTCAGACGTGGAGACATATGCAGCTGTAATCAGAGAAGTCGATGGCGATGATGGAGTGGGGACGCCTGTTCTAGTTGAGATTTCCGAGGTGTTGGCTAAGTATGCAGATTTGATGCTCGATGAGCTACCAAGGAAGCTTCCACCAAGGCGTGCAGTGGACCATAACATCGAGCTTGAGGCAGGGAAACAACCTCCAGCCAAAGCTCCTTATCAGTTGTCAGGACCTGAGTTGGAGGAGTTGAAACGACAATTAAAAGAGTTAACTGATGCAGGTTTCATCAGACCTTCAAGGTCCCCCTATGGAGCTCCAGTATTGTTCTAGCGAAGGAAAGATACGAATGAGCTATGGATGTGCTGTGATTATCGTGCTCTCAACAAGCAGATGATAAAGAACAGGTATCCTTTTCCATTAGCTGCAGATTGCTTCGATAAGCTTGCGAAAGCCTAAGTGTTTTTGTAATATTCCTAATTAGTTGTGGCTAATTGGAATATTCGATTTTGCTCAATTTTGCCTTCTATAGTTAGTCATGAATAAAAAAGTGAGTAAGGGTGACATAACTCACTTTTAGAATAAAGTCACTCCCTAGTAGCACAACGTTGCGACTAAAGGTGAGCTAAGGGGGCCAAAGGGGGACGCAGAGATGGAGCCCATGCAGACACTTGGAGGGACTGCGCAGAAGGAAAGAAACACATGGCAAAAGAGGAATTACGTTGGAGGAGGTGGGCCTTTCGATTGAGAAAGGCAAACACTCCTCTCTCCTCATTTTGGCATTCGATTATGTGCATTTGAGCTGGTCACTTCGACTTAGAGCACGCTCGCTGTTTAGCTAGTCTGCAACACTGTTTAGTGCATTGAGTGTCTCCGTTCAGAGATCTCACCCTTAGCCTCAGGGGACTTCGAGTGCCTGCTCGGGCAAGGTATTTCTATCAATATTTTTGCAGCAGTTTCATCAGTGTTTTAGCAGGAGGATTGAGCATCTTGGATGACTGCGCAGTCTTGAGAAGGATGACGTAGTTCCTTCTGGCAGCAATTCTGGATTGAGATTTGTAGAGGGATTTGTGTTGAGAGATTGAGCAGGGGATCAGCCCTTGCACATTGGAGGATTTTGGTTGAGTTGCAGGCAGAGTTTTGGTGGGTTTATTTCAGTGGCAACACAAAGCCTTGAGGAACTGCGTGGGTCCTCAAGGGAGCGATTTTCTGGGGCTGACCATTTCAAAAATGCTTTCTGGGTTTTTTTGGGTTTCTTGAGTAGAGTCCAATTTCAGAGTTTCAGCTTTTTCTAACGAGGGGAACAACCCCAAATCCTCATTGATTTCCAGCAGCAGCAACACGATAGTTCTCCAGCAGCTTGGACGCAATTCAGAGAGAAGCCATTCCTTTGCTATTCTGAGTGTATTTCTTCACTTGCCTTGTGAAAGTTGAGGTGCCATCTTTCTGATCACCTCTTGTACTCATTCTATTACTCAGTATAATAAAATGGCTTAGCATTTCTTGAGCATCTGCTTATATTTCATGTTTGCATTATTATATGTTGCACCACTGTTATTTTTATTCCCGGTTATTATATCATTTATACGTATCCGGTTGGAGTTTTGCTGGGGTTTGGGGAATCTCTCTGAAACGGGATATTACAGTTTTCCATGCTGGACTTGAGGCATGGGTATTATCAAGAGTGGATAGCAGAAGGAGATGAAAGGAAGACCGTGATAGTAACAAGGTATGGTAGCTTTGAATTCCTTTATGCCATTCGGGTTGTGCAATGCTCCTGCTACGTTTTGCACTTTGATGAATGATGTACTACGTCCATACTTGGATTCGTTCGTAGTAGTGTACTTGGACGATATACTGGTGTACAGTGATAACATGGAGGATCATAAGAAGCACTTGGCATTGGTGTTCGAGGCGCTGAAGAAGAATCAATTGTACTTGAAGAAGTCGAAGTGTGTGTTTGCCCAGATCGAGATTCCATTCCTTGGACACATTGTGGGTCAAGGGTACATATGGATCGAGCTGAACAGGGTAAAGGCGATCGAGGATTGGGTTGAACCAAAGAATGTCCATGATATGAGGGTGTTTTTGGGCATGATCAACTACCAACGGAAGTTTGTAGAGGGGTACTCCAAGGTGACATCATCACTGACACACCTACTGAAGAAAGACAAGCGATGGAGTTGGACAGACAAATGTTAGATGGCATTTGATGATTTGAAGAAGAGGATGGTTACAACACTGATACTGAAGTTGCCGGACTTCAAGCGACCGTTTGAGGTACACACAGATGCTTCAAATTTTTCCATAGGAGAGGTTCTTATGTAGCATGGGCATCCGGTGGCGTATGAGAGTCGGAAGTTGCAAGATAGAGAACAAAGCTATCCGGTCCATGAGAAGGAGATGATTGCGATCATCCACTATTTACAGGTATGGGGGCATTACTTGATTGAGAAGCCTTTCGTTGTCAAGACTGACAACGTTGCAGCAAGTTATTTGCTTCACAACCAACGCTGTTAGCAAAGCAAGCTCGTTGGCAAGACTTCTTGGCAGAGTTCGACATGACTATTGAGTACACGCCAGGTAGACTCAATGCGATGGCAGATGCCCTTAGTAGAAAGGGACAACTAGCAGCATTGGAGGGAGAGGAAGACCAGGCGGCACGAAGTAGGAGTCGAGTACAGATGACAGAAGAGATGCAGAATAAGCTCAAGGAAAGCATTGAGACTGATACTCAGGCGCAAAATATAGTGAAGCAGATAAAGGAGGGGAAGACACGAAAGTTCTTTCTCGTGGATTCTTGTTCTTTGGAAACTGACTCTTTGTTCCAAAGTCATCGAGGCTCAGGAGGCACCTTTTGAAGGAATGCCACGATTCTCCGTGGGCTGGCCACCCAAGGTAGCGTCGTTCTTTGGCATTATTGGAGAGAGGATTCTTTTGGGAGAAGATGAGAGAGGATGTGGAGGAGTATGTACATACGTGCATCATTTGTCAGCAGGACAAATCAGATACTCAGAGGCAAGGAGGTCTGTTGCAGCCTTTTACCGATTCCTGAGAGACCATGGATGAATGTCTCAATGGACTTCATCACTCAGTTACTGTAGGTACAGGGGTATAACGGGATCATGATCGTGGTTGATCGTTTTTCCAAGTATGCTGTCTTTGCTCCAACAAAGATACCTTGTGGAGCCGAGAAGACTGCAGAGTTGTTCTTCAAGAACATAGTGAAGTATTGGGGATTGCCGTTGAGCATTGTATCGGATCGAGATCCGCGATTTACAGGCAGATTTTGGACCACATTGTTCAAGCTAGTCAGGACAGATTTGTTGAGTTCGAGTTACCATCCACAGACAAATGGATAGACCGAGAGGATCAATGCACTGCTGGAGGACTACTTGAGACATTATGTGACAGCTGATCAGAAGAATTGGCCTGAACTCTTGGATGTAGCTCAGTTTAGCTACAACATACAAAAGAGTTGTGTGACAGGGTACAGTCCATTTGAGTTGGTGAATGGACAGATGCCAGTCACACCACATACCGTAGTGACGAGGTTTTTTGAGAAGTCCTCATGCGAAGAAGTTCATGAAGGCTTGGGATGAGACCTTGGAGTTAGCACGGGTGCGCTTGCACGAAGCTGCAAGGAGAATGAAGAAATGGGCAGATAAGGATAGACGGGATGCACACTTCAGTGTGGGAGACATGGTGTTCCTCAGGATTAGCAGAGATCAGTTTCAGCGACCTAAGGGGACTGCGAGATCTTTAACGAGGAAGTATGAGGGGCCATTCCGAGTTAAGAAGTGAGTGGGAGAGATTGCTTATGAGTTGGAGCTTCTGCACCATATGCATATGAAACATCCAGTTTTCCATATCAGTGATTTGAAGAAGTGTCGACTTGATGCAGAACATCCAGAGAGAGTGGAACCATCGAGGGGACTAGCCATGATTGTTGATAGGCCAAACCTTGTGATGGATAAGATTTTGAATCTTCAAACAATAGGGATTGGGAGTCACATAAGACGGGAATTTCTTGTCAGATGGAAGGATGCACCGGAGGAGGATAGCTGGGAAATGGAGGACTCACTTTAGAGATGGAAACGAAAGATTGCGAAGTACGACAAGAAGTTACGAAGGATAGTCGGATTGCCGAGGATGGCAATGACCTTAGGTGGGGGAGAATGTAATGCCCGCAGGTTGTTGTGACAATTGGGCGGCACGGGCGTGCCTAAATGATGAACCGAGCAAGCTGGCGAGGGAGGGACACGGGCACGAGCGACGAGCTGAGGGCGACTCGGCGAGTTGACAAGGCGAAGTGTGGACGATGAGTTGGCGAGCGGACTTATAGTGGGTGAGCGATCCTGCGAGGGCACGCCCCACCCATGAGCCGACTTGACAAATGGGCGAGCCGACGTGTTTAGACGGGTGAACCGATGCGAGTTGTGGGTTTGGTGGGTCGGCTAGGCACCCCCACACGATGGACGAACCCAGTGTTGCGGGGGAGCGCCCCCCTGATCCCGCTCCCAATCTGCACTCCGGGCGGGAGCGGCTCAGGAGCGGGTCGGGACGGGAGCGATTTCGGGAGCGCGTTCCTTGTAAAAAAATTTCCGCTCCCTACCAATTTCGGGCATGGCTTCGAGAGTGTCGCTCCCATCGCTTCGGGAGCGGATTTTATAACCCGTGAATGGTCAGGGAGTGAACGCTCCTGACTGCTCCCGGATTATAAAATCCACTCCCGGAGCGACACGCATGGAGGGGGGGAGCGAATTGGCGGAAAAAAAAATTCGGTGTCAAAAAAATCAATTTTTTTTTTTGTAAATTGGGGAAGGGGCATAAGGGCTTCATTGTGACATTGAGAGTTGAGAGGCTGATTTGAGAGAGGGAGATTGAGAGTGTGAGATTGAGAGTGAGGACTAAGGAACAAGGAGAGAGTGAGACTGAGAGAGCAAGGTGCCAAGGAGAGAGCAAGGAGCTAGGAAAGAGCAAGGAGCAAGGAGCAAGGGGAGATTGGATGCATTTGAGGTAGTTTCGCCGCTCTACAATGTTGAATAGAATGTTTAGCATTTTTTTTAATGTTTATTAAATTATTCCTAATTTCTAAATAAATAAATATTTTTTTTTTCTATTTTGGTTTACCATTCCCATCGGGCCATTCCCATTCCATTTTAGTAAATTTTGTAGATTCAAAACTACAAATTTCAAACATCATGGTTATTTTTCTTGGCATTTTCTTCTTCTTGGTTCCTTTTATGGTTATTATGGTGTTGGAGAGTAGGAAAAGGAGGGTTCAAAATGAAGAAGGGGATGAAGAAGGGGGCAAAGTGGATTTGATGAAAACCTCGGTGAGGAGGAGCTGGAGGAGGGTGAACATGATTCAGCTCAAAAAACTAAACAAGACCAAACCCCATTGTGAAAATATGTTAACAGGCCTGAAGCAGGGAAAGGGGGTGGAACCACTAAATTTCATTGCCCCTATTGCAACAATAATTACATAGGTTCATACACCCGTGCCAGAAAACACCTCTGCGGGAAAATGCCATGGGATGGAGATAAACAAATAGGAATCAAAACTTGTGCAGGCGTGTCAGAAGCAGATAGAGCCAAATACATAAGGGAAGAGGAGGAAGCCTAATATAAATCTAAAAAATCAAGGGGTTTCTTTGAACCAAGCTCACAATCACAAACACAAAGAACTCCTTCAGCATCCTCCCAAGGCAGTGGATATGGAAGCACAGGGTCACCAGGTTTAAGGCGTAGAACCATATCAGATTTCCTTGATGAAGGGTGTAGGAATGATGTAGATTCAAAAGTTTACAGGTTTCTCTATGTCTGTGGATACCATTCAATGTTCTTCTCTCACCTTATTGGCACGAAATGGTTTCTGCCATAAATGATGCCCCTATAGGATACAAGAGCCCTGGGTATGACAAGGCAAGAACCGTTGGACTTGATCATGAAAAAGCAAAAATATCACGTTCTTTGAATAGAATGACAAGTTCTTGGACTGACCATGGGGTGTCCATTGTATCTAATGGATGGACAAATGTAAAAGGCAAACCATTGATAAGTGTTCTTGCTGTGTTTGTTAAGGGTGCCATCTTTCTTTCAGCATATGATTACTCAGACAAGTTCAAGACCGGCATCAACATTGCAGAAGCATTACTTGAAACAATTGACCGTATTGGGCCATACAATGTCATCCAAGTCATCACTGATAATGCTCCTAATTGTAAGGCAGCGGGAGCAATTATTGAGGATAAATACCCCAACATATTTTGGTCTGGGTGTTTGGTTCACACATTGAACCTTTTGATGCATGATGCTGTCAAGAACAAAAATGAACAATACAAATGGATTGGTGATTTGTACAAGAAAGACAAACAAATGATAAAATTTATTACAAATCATAGCAATTCCCATGGCCTTTTCCGCAGTCACTCAAGATTGGAGTTGTTGAAGATTGTGAGGACTAGATTTGGTAGCTATTACCTCACATTCAGGTGCCTTTTGAAGGTAAGAGAGTCATTGGCTAGCATGGTATCAATTTCACACTGGCAGGTATTAAAGGAAAGGGCTACAAATGCAGTTGACAGGCAAGGTTGTGAACTGGTGGAGGAGGCCACTCTTGATGGTATGTTTTGGGCGCGTGTGAGGCAAGTATTGGATTTCACCAAGCCCATTTATCACATGATTCGGTTTGCAGATATAGATAAACCAGTGCTTGGCGAGGTGTATGAGCAGATGGATACCATGTTGGGGCAAATAAAAGATATTGTTCATAACAATGATCCCAACTTGTACAAACTGATTCACAATTTTGTGTGTGTACAGTGGAATAAACTTAATCTTCCACTACATTGCTTGGCGTATATCCTTACACCAAAATACTACTCTACAACTTGGTTGGGCCAACCTGCACCAGGGGGTGTGGTTACGACCAAACCCCATATAGATGAAGAGGTATCTAAAGGATATTTGGAAGCATTAGAAAAGTTGATAGCAGATAGGGAGGAATGTGCTAGTGTGCGCCTTGAAATAGGCAGATACTGCAGTAACACTGGTTTGTTTGGTACCTTCCATGCAATGGAAAATAGAGACAAATTTGATGCTCTCACATGGTGGGAAACATATGGCGGCCATGGACTTTTTTCCTTTTGATCCTTCCTGATCGACCGCCAGCTCCATGACTGCCTACCTAAATGTATGTATGTGTATGAAAAATTGTAGTAAAAAGGTCAAAAGGCCCGGTAGGGACTCACTATTCATATGGTGAGGACTTACCCTATTATTATGATTCTTCAAATATATATTTCTATAGAGAGAGATAGCGTGTAGTGTAGGTTCCCATGGAGCATCTTTCTTCTTTCACTGCCACTAGTTCTATCACTGACCGGCTATGATACTTTTCATGGTGCCGACAGAATCATAGCCCTCGAGCTCTATACCTAAACCTCTTCCTAGACAGTGACCCTAGTTCCAAATTTGGCAAAAAAAGTTCTATCACAGGTTGTAAATACTTCTTCTGCAGAGAGGTGTTGGAGCACCTACAGCTTCATACATAATGTGAAAAGAAACAGAGTCAATGAAAACCGGGCAGAAAGCTTGGTTTATGTGCACTACAACTTGAGGTTGTTGAGTCATCACTGTGATCGGGCGTATAAGGATCCAACATATAAAATTTGGGACAACCACCCAGAGGATGACAATTTGGAGGATGGCACTATACATCTTGAAGAACTGGAAGAGGAACTTATAAGGGAGGAAGATGAAGCAGCAACCATGCCACCTCCACCATCCAGTAGCAGTGCTCGAGTTTCGAGTCTTATTCCTTTGCTATTGCCACCTCCATCTACACCCTCACGTGGAGGGCATGTGCCTTCTAGTTTTGGTCGTCGGTCTGTGCGGGAGACTCCTGGAAGACCACCACGACCTGCTCATACATTAGACTCTTGTGGCAAGGGCCACATGCAGTAGTAGATAATAGATTTATAGTTTACTTGTCTTTTCTAGTTTCTATTAGTTTTCATAACTGTTGAGTCTTGACTCTTTCAT
>APFE031621447.1:332233-396507 GCA_000404065.3 Pinus taeda
AGATGATATTACTGTATTTTCCAAGAAAAGGTCTAATCATTTACATGATTTAAATCAAATCTTTGAACGCTGCAGAAAGTATGGTATCTCGCTCAATCAAAAAAAGTCCTTTTTTGCTCTTAATAAAGGAAAGCTCTTCGGCTTCATTGTTTCCGAAGATGGTATTTATATTGATCCAGATAGAATTAAAGAGATTTCTGATATTCCATTCCCTCATAACAAAAATTCCATGTAGTCATTTTTGGGTCAAATTAACTTTGTTAAAAGATTCGTTTCAGATTTTTCCCAGATTATTTTACCATTGCAAACAATGATTAAGAAAAATTCGATGTTTAGATGGGGATCTGCGGAAAAAGAGGCATTTGATTCTATCAAACAATCAATAATTAATGCCCCTGCTTTAAGCACTCCCAATTTTTCAAATCATTTCATACTGAATACTCTCGCATCCACCTCGTCTTATGCAGTAGTGCTGACTCAGATTAATGATCAAAACTTGGAGGCACCAATTTCATTTTACAGTTCAAATCTTCAAGGTGCTGAACTTAATTATTCAGAAGTTGAAAAGCAAGCCTTTGCTGTGTACAAAGCTGTCAAACACTATAGACCCTTCCTTTTAAAAGCTCGCACAAAAGTTATAGTTCCTTTTTCAGCAGTAAGACAATTACTAATTCAAAGGGAATTAGGAGAAAAAAGGGCAAACTGGGTCACAACATTCCAAGAATATAACTTGGAAATCAAGCCAGCAAAGATTGTCAGAGGCCAAGGTTTTTGCAGGTTATTAGCAGGAGCATCCAATATTCAAGAATCAAAAGGTACAGAACACACTGAAGAAATCAATCAGATAAGTATCACTGATCCTGAATCACAATATGCAGATTTAATTTTCTATTTAAAAAATGTATACGCACCTTCTAATCTTTCCTATAAAAACAAACGTGCCATTAGATTAAAAGCTAAAAGCTTCATAATTGTAGATGATGTACTTTTTAGGCGGAATTATGATTCAATTTTATTAAGATGCCTAGAAAAACCTGAAGCGCAAAAAGTTTTGCAGGAGCTACATGACGGACCAGTAGGAGGACATTTTGGAGCTAATACAACAGCCCACAAAATCATTCATGCGGGATATTATTGGCCCACCCTATTCAGAGATACTCACGAATACGTAAGGAAATGCCGAAGTTGTCAAATCTCCAGTGGAAGACAAAGAAAACCAGCTTTCCCTTTGCAACTAGTCAACATTGAACAACCTTTCGAGCAATGGGGATTGGATATCATTGGGGAAATTACTCCACAGTCATCCAAACAACATAAGTATATCCTTACTGCTACTGATTACTTTACTAAGTGGGTTGAAGCAATTCCTCTGAAGACAACAAACTCTGAAGTAATTATAGAGTTTATAGATCAATTCATTATTACCAAGTTTGGTGTCCCAAACGCTCTTGTTTTTGATAATGCATCTTATTTCTCTGGCAATTCTATGTTTGAGTTTGCTATCAAAAGAGGGTTTAAATTGAAATATTCTGCGAATTACTATCCCCAAGGTAATGGTTTAGCAGAATCCACCAATAAAAATCTCGTCAAAATCATTAAGTGAACTATTGAGTAGAATCATAAAAAATGGCATAAATCTTTGATATTTGCACTATGGGCTGACAGAATAACACAGAAGGCTTCCATAGGTACTTCTCCATTTAATCTTGTATATGAGAAGGAAGCAGTCCTACCAACCAATTTATTACTTCCATCTCTAGCCCTAGTGCATTTTATTGAAGAAAGTCCCCCATCTTCTATACAACTAAGACATAATCAAATTTTAAAATTAGAAGGAGAAAGGGAAAAGGCCAGAATTGTACATGCAAAACATCAGCAAATTATCAAGTCTTCTTTTGATTCAACTTCATCCAGTTCAAAACAATTACAAGTTGGTGATCTAGTTCTAAAGTGGGACAAAGCCCATGAAGATAAAGGAAAACACACTAAGTTCCAGAAAATGTGGCTCGGACCATTTCAAATCAACCAAAAGATAGGCCATTCTACTTTCATATTGCAAGATCTATCAGGTAAGAGAGATTATCTTCCTGTTAATGGCCTTATCTTGAAAAAATTCTTCAATTGAGGAGGTAACCCCTTCTCCTTTTGTAAATATTCAATTTTCAGCAAAATTTGTGTTCATAGTTTTTAGGATTATTGGAGAATAAAGTTGTAATATCTTCCATTGGCCTTTGCTATATTGAAAAAGTTGCTCAAAAGAAATAGTTTTGATATTTACTTTTAAAATGGAAACCTTAAACAAAAGGAAAATTTCTAGGAAATTAGGTATATTTAGATTCTGAAACCCCATTTTATTTTTGTGAAATCTTCTCGAGATTTAGAAGTACTGTAAATCATTTTAATGTTTTCAAATGGCAAAAAACGGTTATCAATATAAAAACAGAAACTGATTCAATCTTAGCATCTTCAATTCTTACGCTGTCATCCATGCTCTCTTAAGGAGAAAATTGTCCATCCCATTCATCAAAGTTTATGATTACTCAGAGTGTAATTCTAAAATATATTTGATATAAAGGATAAGGGGTCTTATTACAAGCCTGCTTATCATGATCATTGGGGAATAGTTTAACTGACATTACCAATACTGCATACCAAAACAGGTTAATGACTTATAATTATAAGACAAGGGGTCTCATCACGAGCCAACTTGTTCAGTTAAATTACAACCAGTGAATGGCATTGTCAAACAGCTGGTCACCAAACTAGGACAATGGCTTTTTATTTTGCAAAATAATGAAGAAGAAAAATAAATACAAAATATGAAGGCATATCTTTGGATTCATTCTTTTAATTATACTTTGAAATGGATAGGATAATGGACGATTAAATGGTTAAAAGGTATCCCTGTCGAGACTATAAACGTTTACTGGCAGCAGAGGCTCTACCTATGACAAATGAGTCATTATAAAGCTAAGTTGGAAAGGTTCTTTGTTTTATCATTATCAACCAATAAAGGCTAATTTAAAACTTAGAATGTATTTAATTTTAACAAGAGAAGAAACTAGCAAAAATAGCTATTATTAGATTCAGAATGTATGTATACCTAGTTATATTAGAATTCTCCTCTTAGATAAGATTTCTATATAAAGAAAGTTTAAGTATTTCAACATTTTTCAGAGATAACTCTTTCTCCCAGTGAATCGCCAATTGTTGTGCTGTACAACAACCCCCCATTTCATTTAATTTTTTTTTTTTTATGAAATGGGTCTCTTTTAAATGTAGATGTGTGAATAAAATTGGTATCAACTTATCCTTCATCAAAAGGTCCAAAAGAAACAATATATTATAAACCTTTTGAACAAATATAAATCGGTCTTATGAAATAAATATATAATTCTTTATTATTGCGATAAAGTGATCGCAAGATCACATATCGCAACAACAAGGAATACATAATGCAAAGACCCATTGGTTTACCCTGATCCGAAAAGTGAATAACTATCGGTTATCGGAAAAGGCAAGCAAATATAACAAAAGGCCCTCCCACTATTTCTCCGATGCGATATCGCTATCGGTAATCGGGGAATGTAGCGCCACCACACATTAAAGACACCTTTAAAAACTCCCGATGCGATAAGGTGTATTGCCATCGGGGATCAGGGATTTTGCAATGATACAAATATTACTACTCAAGCATTTCTCCGATTGCGATCTGATAAAGCAAGGCACGAGTTTCAAAATAGATTGAAAAGGCTTGCATGCATTATTTTAGATTATTATTAAAGGCCTTCTCGTTCTCAATAGCGATTTACTTGTGATTATCCGCCAAAAACTCAAGCCACGCTGGAATGAATCATTCGGTGTATAAACAATATGATGGGTATTTAAAATGATTGACATGTTAAAGTGGCTAATTAATGAAGCAGTTATGCCGAGATCCCCCCTGAGATTGTATCTGCGGCAGTATTATTTTAATCCTTCATTATTCGTTAATTGATATAACTCTTTCATATTGGCTTGCACCACCTATTCTCTATATTACATTCATTTTATTCCTTGCGCAGAGCTCCGCCGAAGCAACAAATTCAAGCCAAATGGGGAAGAAATCCAAGAGATTTGCGGCAGCTTCAGCTCCCGCAGTAACAGGGCAATTTACCACTGATCCAGGACCAAGCAAGAAGGGATTGATTTCAGACACTACTTGTCTTGGCCTCGGCAACACAAGCTGGCAAAGCATATATAATCTAATTGAAGCTGAAGAGCCTGAAAAGGTATCGGTGCAAGCTACTGCAGATTCAACTAGAAAGTCAGAGGCTTCCTTGAAGGACTTAGCTGACTCATATCTACACCGAATAGCAGCTTGAGAAAAAATTCTTCCGTATACAGATGTAGTGCAATGGGCAGTAGAGGAAATCCCTGTTATGAATAGAACATTCTGCACAGTCGACGGAAGAGTCTTCGACTCGTTCCAACCTGATGATTTAAGGAAAATATATCACTTGCATAAACCACAAAAGAAATACAATAAAGCATTCTTGGAGAAGTTCACAAGTGAGAATGAAACTGAATTAGCCCCAATTCGGGAATGGAGACAGAACCCCGCAAGGCACAAACATGAATCTTCAGGTAAGTACTTTGTAGATTCATTATGTTCTCCTTACTATTACGCCGAGGCAATGATGTGTAGGATTTGGGGATTACATGATTCTGCAAAATTCATGATTGAAATGGTTCCTTTAATGGAAGCGGCAGTTAACAATGAGATAATGGATTGGGGAAATATATTGTCAGATAAGTTAGCCACTGCTATTCTTGAGTTTAGAAATAAAACTCGCGTGACCGCATTCCTCCGTTTTATTTTAGTGCTTATATTTTAGATACTCT
Source organism: Pinus taeda (assembly GCA_000404065.3). Classification (NCBI taxonomy): domain Eukaryota; kingdom Viridiplantae; phylum Streptophyta; class Pinopsida; order Pinales; family Pinaceae; genus Pinus; species Pinus taeda. The sequence goes on from APFE031621447.1 coordinate 337,118, forward strand.
TTGTTTCAACTCTGAATTTCCTGTACTGGGGTGGAGATGGACTCCATAAGGCCCCATGCCAATTCACATTTATCACCAAAAGCTGTGGAAAGCACACTATAAGGACCACCTGTATCAAATTTGACAAGCCTGCCCCGAAGATTTCTTCACAAGCAGAGATTGACCTAACTGCTCTAGGAAACTGGTTTGGGGAGGATAAATTCACATACATAAAGGTTTTTGGTAGCCTTGCTAGGCCTCATGTCCTTCCTCTGTACATACTCGACAAGATGTTGGTCCGAGAATTAGCCTATCAAATTACGTCTGCAGGAACATGCAAGACTCTGAGGATTTCAAAAAAGTAGGCTTGGCCTACTTTTCCTTTGAGATGCGGTGTTTATACTTTGCACGACTACAAGCATGCGGAGAAGGAAGCAGAGAAAATAAATATGCTAAATCTTGCTACCATTCCTAATAGGCGATTTGACCCAAGGAAAGTCGTCTACAATGTGCTTGAACAGGCCAAACTCACAAGGTTGGATCATAAGGAAGATGATTTTGATGACTTATTTTCTTCGGCAGAGTCATTATTCCAGGTCCAAGCACTGGCTAAAATGAGATATAACGATGAAGGGCTAGTAGAATTCAATAAACTTAGAGAACAGAGGTTGCAAACTCTGCCTCTGGATTTATTAGTTACTGCCTCGACAACACAATCAAGCGAGCTTGAACAACAACTCATCGACAAACCTCCTGCTGCATCAAAGATTCTCGAGAAAGATAAAGAGAAAGAGCAGGAGAAAGTACAGGAGAAAGAGCACGAGGAAGAGCAGAAGAAGGAGCAGGATAAGGGCAGTGAAAATGTCAATGTGGATACCCAGATTGATCCGAAAGTACTCCAAGAATGACAGCAATTTGACTCCATTATAAGTAATCAAGAAGGTCCAAAAGGTGCCGATACACCCAAAGCAACAGATACACAGGATACAACGTCAACAAAGGTTCCGAATGAAGGAACCAGCGGCCTACCCCCTAGCACGGATTTAGAAATAATTCCAAAAGATCCCTTTGATCAAATTATTTTGCAGGTGGAGGACATACCTCCATTAGATGTCTTTTACAGTCCAAAACACAGGGCTGTAGTGAAAAGACAGCGGAAAAGGAGAAGACTTGATCAACCTTCCCTATTTCCAGAGCAAACAGAGACAGCTAATGTAGTTTGGAAAGAAGAGTTTGACCCTTCCGATGACCTGACGAAGCTTTCTCAGTATGCCGAAGCTTATTCAGCGGCCACTATGGACAAGGCATCGGAAGTGAGTAATCTACTTAAAGAAAAAGACCAAGCAATTGTTTTATTGCAAACACAGCTATCCGAACAGTTGGAACAACAATTATCAACACAGCAGCAATTAAACAATCAATTGAATAAGCAGTTGCTTGAAGAAAAACAGAAAATAGACTCAAGCGCAATACAAAAGCAGAAAGAAATATCAGAAGCATTGGCAAGGTTAAAGACGATGAATGAACTAATGGCGAAAATGAAAGATGAGCAAATCGATCAACTATCACTTCAAATAGAGAAGTTGAAGAGTCTTCCACAACCTGCCGATTTTAGAGCAGAAGCGCTACAAATTAACAAGGCATTGGTGACACAGTTAAGACTGTTATGTCATAATATTTCTCAGGTTGAGCCCCTTTGTGATATAACGGCATCAATAGTTGACAAATCAGTTGATGCTAGACAGGATTTGGAGCAGGCCGACGAGACCCTGACAAATTTTCTTGCTTGGCAAGACCCCAATGAGGGACAGGCAGCAAATCTACCCAAAATCCTAGAATCACACAAGGAGATCCTATTCTTAGAATGGCAATCACAGCTGATGAAAGCAAAGAGAGAAGTTTCCAGATGTAGATTATCTACAAGTAACTTCATTGAGTTAATCAATAACACTCTCTATCTGTCTAATATTATTTCACAATGTACCCCAGGTAAATTGCTGTCAGCTAAGACATTGGAGCAAGCATGCAATCAGAAGTTGGAGAAGAATGGAAGGTTAATCGCAGGCATCCAAAGTTTAACTTGGGACACCTATTGGTTGTTCTTAGTAAAACCATACAATCAGAGGGCCGTCCTCAAGTGTTTAATCGGTGCGATCGGTTGTATCATCCCCGAAATACATGATGCCACATACTCAGCTCAGCTCCATTCTCGTCTCAGCCGCCCTCCAGAATTGGAACCGATGGTTGCAATCTGCCAACTCAGTTCAAAGGGAGAACAATCGAAAGGATGAATCATGCTGCCGACTACCAACAAACCTGCTGTGGAGAAGATATTCAAGATTTAGTTGTACCAATTAAATAGCATTTTATTTTTGTAGTTAGTTAGTTTAATTAGTATTTATAGACCCTTTCATGCATTTAGTAAGGGTCCTCAATTTTTGTATAAGACTCAAACCTGGAAGTTGCACTATTGTGCTTTCGGTATATTTTTTATAAAGAGTGGGCCATTATTCCAAATTCTAACGAAAGAAGCTTTTATGGGATGTGCACTATTGCCTTGATATGAAAGTATCTCTTAGTTGGAAAAAGGAATTCAAATTGCGATTGATATCGGGAATGATTTACAACACATATGATACTACTATCTATGATCTAGTTTCATTCTTTTATGTGAATCGTTATTTGATTACTCTTGCTATCATTGAATATATGTATGTGTTTTCAACAACATTCCTTATATTTTTCGCTGTTGGATGTTTAAGGGATGTTATTCTTTTAGTCATATATGTATCGGTGATATATTAAGGATAAGTGTAACAATGTTTTATTGATTACTTTGTTCAACTATTTGAACAAAGTTATTATTATATGAATGAATGTCTTTGTTTATCAAATAGAGTCATCTATATGCTTATTTGTGAATAGAGATTATCAAACGTTGCACTTAGAAATAGAAATTTCCCGAGATTGGATAGTTATTCATATTTTTACTTTTAGATTAAATCATTCATCCATTACCATTTTATTAGAAAACCACTCATTTATCCATCCCCTTTTTATTCATCATTGGGAAACTGGTCCCATTATTTCTAGTCGGAGCCACCACACCAAACGGAAAAGGAGCTGCATTAAGGTCCGGACCGGGTGGTTTTCCCCGATGTTGTTGCAGCGATTTTTGAGGCATTAACAAGTCCCTACTCAACGACTAAGATTAGATCTGGCTTGATCCATGTCTTTTGGACCATTTTAACACATATTCATATTAATACACATTAATATTTTATTTTCCCTAAGTTTAGACTTAGGGACACTATTAAAAATATTAATTATTTTAATATCTCCTGATCTGTTTAGAATCTGCCCAAACCCTTTTTAGGTATTGGAGATCACATGTGCCCCAACCTTTCCACCAAATTTCATGGCTAGAGCACATCCGATGCTACCCCAAATCAACATTTCCCACTTGATAACCATCATTATCAATACATTTATGGATTAATGGGCTAACTTGGGACATGTTACTCCCCTTTGGGGCTGGTGGTCATGGGTCATTGGGATTGGCATCCTTTCATCCTCACTCTCGAGCTTGGGCTCAGAAAACCTTGCACTAGAAATTGATGCAACTAAAAGAAAGATAAAAGAATAAGAAAGCCATAATGAAAGAAAAAGATAAAATACAAAAGATGGCTGGGACATTTGATTAGCGCGTGGGAAAAAGCCTAGCAGGATCTTGACCCCCCTCATTAGCCATCTTCTAGTTCCTCAAGCATATGATGCTTCATCTATAAAAGGAACTCTTGTATTGTCCCAACCTTGATGAGCAATAAACTAACTCATCATTGAGGGGTAATGAAAAATATCAAAAGCAAGCTTGGGCTCCTAAGATATGCGCACCCAAATCAAGGCAAATCATAAAGAATTCAAAGGCACACCATGGGGTTGAAAAAATAGGTTGAGAAAAGTGGTCACTCATGCCTCTATGATTGCTCCCTCGTTACATCTGTACACTATGGATATTGGTCCTCCATTATCTGGTTACTTAGCTATGACACCTTGCACTAAATTCTTTCCCATTTCGCAACCACCATTTTCACACACTGCTGTGAATTGATGGGCTAACTGGGGACATGTCACTTTCCCTTGGGGGCTGGAAACACCTAATAGGGTTATCCATCTAACCATTCCTAACATAAGGAAATAGCCTATTTATGGCACTTGATCTTTTAGGACATTTGAAGGTTAGATTCATATGAAGTATTACTATGCCCCAAGCATCAGGTATGATCCACTATGATGCATTTATGGTTATTGTCCTTAATCAATGGTGATTACACTTGATTTTGATTAAGGTTTTGCCACGTATTGTCATCATAATAGTAGAGGCCTTTGGAGAGATGATTATCACTCCATTCAACAACATACCAGAGGCCATTTTACCCATTCCAGAGAGCAGATATGACCTTGTTGATGCAACATTCCCCATCTAGAGCAAATCATTGGGTTATATGATGGTTCCACGTGGTACTTGACATTCATAGGTACCCCTAGATGCTGAAATGTTGAGCCCATGAAGCTTGGTGTTGGAGATATTGATGATGCACCTAGATGGACCTAGGATGCCCCTAGGATGGCCTTGACACTATTTGATGGACATTTCTTGTTCCGAAGACTTGATGATGATGGTTATCCTTGAGATGACAGGGGAGGGCTTGCACATCACTATTTGATCCCAAAGCTTGAGTAGGTTTGTGCCACATCACTGCTTTGTGCCTTTGGAGGATGATGTAGGACACATTGTTGATGATGTCTTGGTATGGAGGCACTTTGGAGGCATACTCATAGACATAGAGCTATTTGATTGGAGTATGTAGCACTCATTAGCCTGTTTGCCACCTGCATTTGGCATTTTGACCTCCTTGAGGGGATGATGTCATAGTGGAGGCTTTTCTCTGACACATATGGGAATTTTTGGCATTCTTCGTTATGGCTTTTGAGCTAGGAGGTTGGCTTGTAACCTCACACTTGATGAACACTCAAAGCAAACGTCTAATTAGGGATTTTAGTTGTATTATTGTAAAAGTAAGGATGATTAGCCTCATATAGATAGAGGCTGCCCCTTATTCCATTTCATCATCACACATTTGATCACTCATCTGTACAAAAGAGTGCGAATTAGTCTCCTTTTCACTACTTGGGCAAGATGTGACTTTTCTGTAGTGCAAATTCTTGTGGAGATAGTATTTTGCATGGATGTTCCTTGTATCCTGTTACCGCTCAAACTAGCAGGGGGCCTAAAGGGACAACTGCTAGATCAAGGGCAACAATGGAGACTTAGCCTACTGTCACCTTAGCTAAGACTCCCTACTTTCTACAGACTTTCACTGATGAGAGGAGACCCGGTGTATGGAAAGTCACTTGTGAAGAATGAATCAACAAATGGATGTTAAGTGACCTTAGTGATCCTTCTCCTAGAAGGAGGTTAGGAATGGAGCTTGCTTGCTCTTCAAGCAAGGTACAAAGCTTTCTAGGAGGAGGTGAGGATTTAAGGGTTAGGTTTAAGGAATATGCCTTGTAAAGGAGTTTCCCAATCCCTAAAATCTTTATTGAACTTGGCTTCCCAAGGAGCTCTTGAAGAGTTGATTTTTCAAAAGTATGGGACCACACAGAACCAAGTTGACCCATCCTAGGTTAAGGGGAGGGAGTTTAGCCACCAATGATGATCTTAACCTAGATAAGGAAGGGGAAAGGATGAAAGCAAGAGTTTTCACTTAGAGGTGTCAAATTGATCCTATGAGGTGCTAGCCTAGGGAACACCAGAGCAAAGTTTGATCTCAGAGCTAGGGCTTGTGATATCTCACAATCCCACCCTCATAATTTTTTCAAATTTGGAGGAAACCTCGAGGACACACCAGTGCAGTAAAGGCTAGTGTTGATTTTGGGTAGCATCGGATGTGCTCTAACTCCTAAGTTTTGTGGAGGGTCTAGAATACATGAGATCTCCAAAACCCCGAAATCGTTTGGAGAAATTCCACCCGGATGAGGAGTTATTAAAATAATTAATATTTTTAATGGGTCCCTAAGTCTGAACGTAGGAAATAGAAATATTAATGGGTATTAATCAAAATATGGGTGAGAAGCTTCTAAGAGACGAGGATAAAGTTTGTTTTAATCTTAGTCGTTGATTAGGGACTTAATCTTAGCCGTTGATTCATCAACAGGAAAAGTATAAGAGGAGGCTTGAGGGTCAGTTGGAGATACACTTGAGAGATCAATCAGTTCGATTTTTCTGGGGCGAGGTCCGCTGAAAAAATCGAACAAGTGATCTGTTGCAGTGGGAGGGGCAGTGGCAGAGAGTTGGATTGGAAAGGAGTTCCGAGCCAACGAGTACTAGGCAGAGAGGCAACAATAGCATCAAAGAGGTAGCACAGAGGCCTATGCAGCCCAAGAAGGGGCTCGGGCAGGCCAAGAGGGTTCTTGCAATGGCAGTGCGAGATAATCTTCGAGAGTTCGAGATTTTGCTGGGAGTTCGATGTTCTGAGCGGGGAGGGTTGAAGTCGAAGCTCCTGTGAGCAAATCGATCCAGTAGAGAAGTGACATAGTCTCCCAGAGGCAAGATGCTGGCCCACACAGCGTAGATTGTGCTGGGATTTCCGCAGTGCTTGTCGGAGTCAGCCATTCAGTGGATCAGTTGTGACATGGAGAATGAGGTAAATCATCATATGTGTTTCTTGCTGCTGAGATTTCTCTGAAAGGTTAGTCGGTGTGAGAGGCAGCCTGTTGTACTCAGATTCTACTTGCTTAATAATACAAACCCTCTATATGTTGCACTGGTTTTCCTGCATTGGGTTTTTCTGGGGACGTTTGTCCAAAAATAACAGTGTCTCTTGTGTATTTGTCTCGTTCTATTTTCAGTTCATGATCTGTATGTATGTGTAGTTTGGAATAGTGTTTTCATCGCTTCTAGTGGGACAATCATGGGTTCCTAAATGATAAAGGAGGCTTATTTAGGGCCTGAAGGAACTACGGTGATGGCCATGATGATGGGGTAGAGCTCATGTGTTGGATTTTGCCCACGTGCTAAATGTGTTTGTCTAGGCCATATTTTGCATTTTGTGGTACATTTCCTTTTGAATGTGGCCGATTATGCTTTTACTTTTTTTTTTCAGCTACATCAACCTCTGGGGCATCATTCCAGGCCCGACCCAAGGTGTGGGCAAGGAGAAGGGGAGAGCTAGCCCTATGTAGAGCCAGTGGAGGAATGTGGACCTAGGTGGGAGAAATGATGAATGGGGTTATAATGAATGGAAAGAGAGGAATATATGTGGATGAGGGAGCGGGACCGCGCAACCAAATTCAAGGTTTCCCATGAAATACCATCCCTAAAGTCAAATGGTCAGTGAAAGAGATCCCACAAGACTAGAATCCAGGGTTAATAACTAAAAGGGGTCTAGGGGACAAGAGCATAGACCTAGCCCATTCTTTCCGCTGAATCTGCCCATTAATCCATGCCTAGAAGTGTTCATGATAAGCAAACTACAATAGTCAATTACCAAATCACCAGGCATACCTTTAGGTTTGGGAGGCCCACCTTCAAATATACGATCAGGCAGATGGGTGAAGGACCACATGACTGGCTCAGGGGTCGGAGAAGTGGCAGAACAAGCAAGTTGGTGGCTGCAAGGGGCTGCTGGCTGCCGGCTGAGGACCATCTTGAAGAAATTTTTTCTCCTAGGGTTACCACCTACAAAATGCTGGGTAACATATCTTATATGGAGGAATTTCCAAAACTGAGATCTTATGTGTTTGGTATTCATTTTAAAGCAGGAGTTCCAATCATGGTTCTGCTTCAAAGTATACTTGAGCTAGTCATTTTCTTTACACTATTTCTTACCTGTTTCTTGTGTTTGTTACATCCAAATTTACTTTGTAAAGATCTGCTGCACTATCATTTGCAGTTGATTTCTTTTGGCACTTTTGTCTTTGGAAATGCTGTATATATTACTTGAAGGTCAAATCAATACATATAGAACAGAAAAATTACATCGCTCAAGCAACAGGGGTCCTGGGAAATTCCCACCTCAATAAAGCCAGAAAAGCAAACAGAGCCAACTCCTGCTCAAAACTTCTCAAATTGACGCTTAATCAGTATGTTTTTCCTTTTGCTTTGTATATTTTTGACTCTTCTATATAAATGCTCCAATTTTATTAGGGAAAATTCTTATCCTGTAGTTCATTCAGAATAATTTTTTTCATTGATGTTGTTAGTTTCCTGTTGTAAAACATGGTCTATTACATCAATTCTGAATACTGGTCGAAAACAACCCTTTAAAACATATTACCTTTAATTTCTCGTGCACTCTATTCTGTCAATAACTTCTAGCCTTTTAATTTAAGGACTCGAAGATAATTTATGTAATTTTATCTACATAGAATTGGGAGCAATTATGTCAAATTGCCCTGATACTGCTGTTGATGATAAGATACATATACAAATAGCTATGCATTACTTATGTATATTATTTTATTATGGTTTACTAATGACTCCAGCTATTGGCACGGTGCAGACAGGACCTTGCAAACATTGTGAGACGCCGAGGATACAAGGCTGTAGCTCAGCTTTTGTCAGACCCCGGGGATATTTGCATCACAGAAAGTACAGGAATGCAGAAGATGAACAATCGTGATACTGCAAGTATTGAGAAGGGAGATAAGGAACCTGACCCCTCTCCCTCAGTGCAATTATCTATTGTACCTCTTCATGACACTGTTGGTACTTCTGGTACTAACTATACTAGTTTAATCAAAGAAAACAACTATTTCCAGGAGCAAAATTCCAATGTTGGCATCCAAAACTACCAACAGGAATGTCCAGCTGCTGACCACTATTTCACTACTTACACCAAAGCTATTGATATAGTTGACAGCAACTCGAATTACTCTTTAAATTCTTCCTATATATCTTTGCGTGAAAAGGCAGCAGAGTTTATTCAAACGGGAGAATTCCAAGATATTGATGGTAAGCAAAAGAACTGAAATGAAAAATACTTTTCTGTTGGTCAAATAGGTTTCAAAAATGTGTCCTCTAATGTCCTCTAGTTTTTAGTTCTGTCTTTGTTCTTTTTCGATTTTAAGGGTCTGTTTATGTTATATCAACAAAAATGTACACCAGAAAGGATGTTGGAGTTTTGACACTCCAATAATATTTATGATAGCATCATTAATTGTTTCTGTCACTTAATATGTTAGTGACATTTGATCAATGCAATGCTAGAACTTAGATGTTGTGGTTAAGGTACATAATTAAACTTAAGCGACCATAACCACTTAGAAGATATGAGATAAAGGTGTGTGAGAGAGATGTACACCCTGCCAAACTTTTAAAAAACTACCTTTTATTTTTTTTATCTCCACCTTCATGCTTTTCTTTATCTTTGTGTATGCATCTTGTAACCCCTTATATTATATGAGAATTTTTCCATGTTGATGACCCTGACTAAGCATGTTGCAAATTGCAATTGGATAATTTTGGCCTTGGCACTTGTTACCCACCAAAAGTGTGCAACTGCAACCCCAAAGAGAATTTTTTTGCCCCCATTGGTAAGACAGTCAGCCAACAGCGCTATGATGATCCACAGATAGCTTTACTTTAGAGCTCTCCATCTATGCCCCGATCACTGTTGTCTTCCATCTAGCATACTTCTTGAAGGAAGGTGGGTCATCAGTAAGAAGGTACACTAACCATTTATGTAATCATGTGCTTTCATTTAATGTTTGGGGCATGCTAATATGGATTAGAGGCCAAGCTAAATGATTGACCGCTCTTGATTATACCCTTGTTCCCATTCTTCACCTGGGAGATTATCCTTTTCACCTAGTCCAATGTGACCTCCCTTAAGGCCCCTTTCTTCCATCGTTAGGAGGGGCACTAATAGGAGGTACTGATTGATATAATGTGCCCAAGGTAATCCATATTTACCACCTTCCATGTTTTCCGATATCCACTTCCATTCTTTGGGTTGATTGTCATCGATCATTGGGACTGGCACCTTATATCCTCATCTCTTAGTTAGTGCTTGGAAACATTGCCCTGGGAGGTTGTGTTAATTTCTTTAAATCTAATTACAAATTTACTGTCCCAACAAATAATCACAGATCTGAAATAAACAATTCTTTCGTATATGTCCTTAATTACAATTAAATCAGACAATTCTAGAAAAATATACCCAGACTATGCAATTTACTCGGACATTCAATTTAACCAGAATTTAACAATTTAAATGTAGAAAAATACGTGGAACTGGATATCTGTTTGAAGGCGTTTCTGGTCTGTTGTTGCTCCCGCTCTTGCTACCAAACCGACCTTTTCCTCTCAGCCTATCTGTGATCAACCTATCAGGTTCCCAGATTCAGAAGACTTTGTATTTGAGGTTCTGGCCCTTGTGCCCAAAACTCCAAGAACAATTACTCAAGTTTTCTCCACAGATTCACTCTGACTATTACTTCTCTGTATATCCTCCTATGTCTTCGCTTCTCAGAAAGGCCAAGAAAATCCTCCCTATTTTTCCCTTTTCTACCATCTGTGATCTCCTTATAACACCAATTCTTCCACCACCTTCCACTCCACTGTCTCAGTCTTCCAATTTATAAAATGGTTTTCTGGTTTTCTATCAGTCAGAGGTGGAGTAAGTCCCAGCTTCCACAATGCTCTTTCATTTTTTTAGAGGCAGTCCCATTTATAAGGTTATGAGTGATGGTCTTAAGTTCAAAACTTCAATATTTATTTAATTTGTGAGACAACATAGTTTTTAGTATTTCAATTTCTCAGTACTTTTGTTAAACTTACACTTTTATTAAAATTTATTAATTTAATTCATATCTTAAAATTAATTAATTAAAGTTGTTGGGGAATTAATTATTGAAATGATAAATGGTCATATGTTTCTTTTCAACATATTTATTAATTTTTTTAGTTAATAAAATATATACAATTTCTTTTAGTTAATATAATAAAATAATATATAATTAAATATTTCATTTTATTTTTGTATAATCCATTATATTTACTATATTTTGGAATAATATATTAATTATATATTATGATGGTGGTATACATATCAAGTACCCCACTCGGTATATTCATTATATTCTGGTGAGTTAGGCATTTACTTCAAAAATTAATTCATTACCCTATACATGGTCATTTTTCAATATTAGCTAGTATGTATACTAGTGTAGTACATGTGATGCATGCATATTTAGCTATCATATGTATGCTAATATCCCTATGCTCCCTTTAATTCAAGATGGGTCATTACATTTCTAATATGATTTGTAACAATAAATATTCTGGGTTTTTAGGCTAATAAACAATAGAAGTGTAATTACTCGAAACCAATCACATGCAATGATACAATCACATGCGACAAAGAATAACACAAATATACCCTAGAAACCCCAGTGTGGAGAAAACCAACAAGCGTTGGGCTTCTTATTCAACTTTAGGAGAAATATTTTTTTAAAGTAGACTTACAAGAATTTGCTTTAGCAAATGCACAACAAAAGATCTCAATCTTCTCTCTCACTCGGCCCTTGTATGACCCACATGTGTGGCCTAGTGTTTGTGCACAAGGAAAGCTCAACCTCATAGCCTAAGAGAAAACTCAGCCTACTTGCTCAAGATAATTGGGCCCCACATATGCCAAGGTAACTCGACCTCTCTGTTGATATCGCTTGCCCTGATCTCACTCTAACTTGCTCAATCTAGCCTCTTATCACTCTTGTTGCCAAATACTATGCTCGATTGAATCCCAACTCGTGCCAAAACAATTGTATTTCTCTTTTGGCTCAAACCCCTAATTAAAAAGATCAAACCCTAATCTCAAGCGAAATCCCTAATCTCAATGGTTGAGATTGTTGAAATTGTAATTAGTGTCGGGCTTTGTAATGTAATGTAAGTTCATCATCAATATATTTATTACATTCATTATTATTATTATTTTATTTTCTGGTCAAAGCATGTTCTTCATGCTTATATAGTCAAAAGAGTAAAAAATAATTTATTATGAGTAAAAAGGAAAACGTATGTAAGAAAAGAAAAAGTATTTTTTATTTTGAGTCAGAGTTAAACAAAGACCAAGTCGGTCCTCCTTGGACAAGTCGGCCTATGTGGCACCTATTCAACTCTCCTAGACAACTATATATACAAGTCAACTTGATCTCTTGGAAGATCATTCATTCATCATCGAATCATCATCATTTTTGCGCAAATCAAGAAGTAAAGACAACCAGAGTCAAAGGAGAGAGAAGGAAGTCAAAGGAGAGAGGGGAGATGATTTTTCTGCCCTAGTTTTGCTCACACGTAGATTTTCCGTGGTTTTCTGAGGCCATTACAATGCCGAAATTTGCCCTGTACTGCAGGGCCAAATTTTCTGTGATTTGATAAGATTTCAGAGGGTTTGACCAGTGTTGACTTTTGTTGACTCTGACTTGATTGGAGGAGACTTAGAGGAGGGTTGACTAGGGATCTTTGTGGTAGTTTTCGTCTTAGTCTTGGGTCTTGGAAATCTCACTTTGATCTGATTCTATTAGAGAAGCATTGTTGGGTTTTCCCCCTTGTGGGGTTTTGCCCTAGCTTGGAGCCTAATTTCTGGTGTTCTTTGTCTCTTTGATCTTTATGCTTTGATGTTTTGTATAATTGCTTAATGAAGAGAATATAAAATTAATAAGAAGACAACTAACATCCACCAATAATTATCAAGAAAGAGGAATCAAGCATTAAATTATCTAGCACTTGGTTTCTCAACATGGAATCAGAGCTAAGGTGAAGGAAGGAGGCTTGAAGATCACAGTTTGTTGGCACTCTTGATTGAAGACATCTTTGCAACAACTATCTTTTCTCACTCTTTCAATGGAAAGATACATGAAGGACAATCTCAGGGCTCTAAGGAGTCTCTTTGAATCCATCAAAGGATACATCGCCAACTTCATCTCTAAATTATCTAAAAAAAATCAAGGAAGGAAGTCTCTACTTTGCACGTACAGGTACATTTGAAGATGAAAGGACGTGGGTAATCAATAGTGGAGCTTCAAGGCATATGACAAGTGAACATGGACATCTCAATACCCTATCTAAAGGAAACTCTTCTCACAAAGTCGAACTTGGAGAGAAAAAATACTATTTAGTCAAAGGGATTGGATCTACCTCCATAGAGCTAGAATCTGGTAGGGATATTCATCTCAACAACATCCTCTATGTTTCAGGTTTGAAAAAGAATTTGCTTTCTATTTCTTGTTTAGACGATAAAGGATACAGGGTAGCATTTATTGATGGCAAAGCAGTTGTTTGAGTTAAGGGATCTAGCATAAAAAATGCAAGGACTATTAGGATTTGTGAGGGAAGGTTGTATAGACTTCTAGCTCCTCCTCCTCAAGCTTTAGTACACTTGGACATCAATCCTTGTGAGTTATGGCATAGAAGATATGGCCATCTTTATTACAAAATATTGCCATCCTTGAGTCAAATTGTTACATGTATGCCTCAATTGAAGGAAGAACATGGAGTTTGTAAAGGGTGTGTCCTTGGTAAAAATGTGAAGTCATTCCCTAGTAGTGATTCAAGATCCAAGGAAATCTTGGACCTAATCCACTCTGATGTTTGTGGGCCCATGTTAGAAATTCACTTGGTGGTCATCCATACTATGTAACATTATTGATGATCATTCCAGAAAGACTTGGATATATTTCTTAAAGTCTAAAGACGAAGTATTCGAAAAGTTTCAAGAATTCAAAGCAAAAGTTGAGAATATGATAGAAAATAAAATCAAGACCTTGAGATCACACAATGGAGGTGAATATACATATAAAGAACTTGTGGCTTTTTGAAAAGAAGCTGGGATTAAGATGGCGTTGGTAGTCGCTTATAATCTTCAACAAATTGGTATAGTTGAAAGGAAGAATCGATCCATTGAAGAATGTGTGAGAGCCATGCTACATGACCAAGACCTTGCCAAATTTTGATGGGGAGAAGCATCTATGACAGTAGGCTACATTCAAATAGAAGTCCTCCCAAAATTCTTGACAACACGACTCCGTAAGAAGCATTTACTAGAAATAAGCCTAATGTTGATCACCTCAGAATTTTTGGATGTCTTATCTACATTCATATTCCCAAGGACAAGATAAAGAAATTGGATCTTGTTGGTATGAAAGGAATCTTCGTTGGTTATAGCACTTCATCCAAAGCATACAAAATCTACATAAAGGAACAACGCCGTATTGAAGTAAGCAATGATGTCACATTTGATGAAAGCGTTGCGTGCAAGAAGTCCAAGGATATTCCCATTGACTATAATGAAGAAGAAAGCTTTATCTTTCTCAATGAAGAGAGTCCAATTCAAGACAATTCTCTAGAACCTACAATTGGTCATCATGAAGAACTAGAAGGACCTAGCGAATCTGTATAACCTGTCGTTACTCAAGAAACTTGAGAAAGACCAGCTTGGATAAGAACAACTCTACAAGAAGATGAAGGATATGCAGTAGCAAAAGGAACATTCAGAGAAAGCAAGAGACCCAAATTATATTCTAGTTATGTAACATATATGACCAAACTCTTTGAAGCAGAACCTGCCTCTTACGAAAAGGAAGTCGAACATCAAGTATGGAAGAACGCAATGTTAGAATAATACCAATCAATAATGAAGAATGATGTTTGGAAAATTGTTCCTAGACCAAAGGATAAATCAATGGTGACTTCCAAATGGGTGTACCAAATTAAGCATGCAGCTAATGGGAGTATTGACAAATACAAGGCAAGATTTGTGGCTTGAGGATTCTCTCAACAAGAAGGAATTGATTATGCTGAAACTTTTGCTCCTACAGCAAGGTACACAACAATCAAATCTCCCATCTCTATTGCAGCTTCTATGGGATGGAATATACATCAAATGGACATAAAGACAACTTTTCTAAATGATACAATTGATGAAAAATTCTACATTGAGCAACCTCAAGGATTTGAAGTGCATGGAAAAGAAACTCATGTTTGTAGGATAAAGAAGGCTTCAGATGGCTTAAAGCAAGCCCCTAGAGCATGATATGCCCGAATGAATGCATATATAATAAGACTTGGTTTCGTCAAAAGTACTGCGGATCCAAGCTTCTACATCAAGGTAGTAAAGAACAAGCTTGTGATCATATTACTATATGTGGATGACTTACTGATAACAAGTGTGGAATATCGTATACGCCAATGCAAGAAGGAACTAGTAGCTAGATTTGACATGAATGATCTTGGATTAATGCACTATTGCTTGGGACTTGAAGTTTGGCAGAACCTTGGTGAAATTTATCTTGGTCAGGGAAAATATGTGATCAAGATTCTACAAAAATTTGGGATTATGGATAATAAACCCATGAAAACACCTATGATCACCAATTTGAAGAAGCTAAGGAGTTCAAATTCAAGTTTTGTTGATCCATCATCTTACTGACAACAAATTGGCTCTTTGATGTATCTTGTGAACACCCGACCAAATATATGTTTTGTACTAAATAATCTTAGCCAATTTTAGATGGAGCCTAAATGTTATCATTGGATAGTAGCGAAACACATCTTAAGATATCTCTGTGGGACCATACATCATTGTTTGAAGTACGTTGTAGGAAATGAGATCCAGTTATTATGCTACACTGATTCAGATTGGGCAAGAAGTGTTGAAGATGGAAAACATACTACTGGTGGTTGTTTTTGTTTGGGATTTGCTATGGTTTCATGGATGAGCAAAAAACAAGACTGTTGCTTTAAGTACTGTTGAAGTTGAATATATGGTAGCCAATGAAGTTAGTTGTGAATCAGTTTGGCTTAGTAGGTTGCTTGCTGATTTGTTTGAAGGACCTTTGGATCTGACCATCATATGTTGTGACAATCAAAGCTACATAAAGCTACCAGAGAACCTGATTTTCCATGTGAGGACGAAGCACATTAATATCAAGTATGAAGTATCACTCACTATATTCGAAGCATGGTGTAGGATGGAGCCATAAAGCTACAATATATATCCACTGATGAACATGTAGTAGATGTATTGATGAAATCCCTACCTAACAGGAAGCATGGGTATTTGAGAGACAAGCTTGGGCTTGTGGATATCTCCTCCCTGGTTGAGATGGAGTAGGGGTGGACACTATGTTCTCCATGTGTCACGTTCTATGGCCAGGAATGATAGCTGTAAGCCTAATGCATGAACACTGATAGGGAGAACGGTGGATTGGATAAGCATCAGGGACATACATTCTTGAGTCATGCATTGTGGTTGACTAGGATTAACATCCTAAGTTGGATATATAGACTTGGTAAAGAATGGTCTCGGGGACATACTTTTCCTTGGATTAGGAAATGGTCCTGTGAGGTCATATCTTGGGAACACCTAAGTGGGGTATGTGCTTTGACAGGCAGTGGTGTCCAAATGACTCCCAACATTGTGCTCTGATCTAGTGGAGAGATAGAGTGTACTTGTCAAGGCCTTGGTATTTTGACAATGTTAGCTATGATGATGTAAATCATCATTGATTCTTAACAATCCAGATCCTTACTTATATGAATATTTTAACTTGAGAATATCTTGTTGTGTCATTATGATTCATGAATAACTCCCTAATTAAGAGTGAGCGTTGAAATTGTAACTAGTGTCGGTCTTCATAATGTAATGTAATTTCATCGTTAATATATTTATTATATTCATTATTATTATTATTTTATTTTTTTATCAAAGCATGTTCTTCATGTTTATAGAGTCAAAAGAGTAAAAAAGAAAAATGTATTTGAGTCAAGTCCCATTTCGACTTTTGTAAGAAAAGAAAAATAATTTTCATTTCGAGTCAAAGAGTCAAACAAAGACCAAGTCGACCCTCCTAGATAGCTATATATACAAGTCAACTCGACCTATTGGAAGATCATTCATTCATCATCACATCATCATCATTTTTGTGCCTAATCAAGAAGAAAAGACATTCGAAGTCAAAGGAGAGAGAGAAGATACGTTTTCTACCCTAGTTCTGCTCACACTTGCGAAGTTTATGTGGTTTTTTGAGGTCATTACAAGGTCGAAATTCAGCCTCTACTGTAGGGCCAAAATGTTCTGTGATTTGATTAGATTTCAGAGGGTTTGACCAATGTTGAATTTCATTGACTTTGACTTGATTGGAGGAGACTTGGAGGAGGGTGGACTTGGGATCTTTATGGTAGTTTTGGTCATGGTCTTGGGTCTTGGATATATCATTTTGATTTGATTCTATAAGAGAAGGATTGTTGGGTTTCCCCCTTTTGGGGTTTTACCTTGGCTTGGAGCCTAACTTTTGGTTTTCTTTGTCTCTTTGTGATCTTTATGCTTTGAAGTTTTGTATAATTGCTTGATGAAGAGAACATAAGATTAATAAGAAGACAACTAACTTTCACAAGTAATTATCAAGAAAGAGGAATCAAGCATTAAATGTTAAAATTAGCAACTAGGGCCAAATTCCACCTTGGGACAACTCATTTGATGGAGATGATGATTGCATTGGATTCCTCTTTTCGAGAGGTCTAAGATTGATATAAAGATCATCTCATTCGGGCAAGCAAAAGTGTGATTTTAAATTTATGACCACACGTGCAAATTGTTCAGGTCAGCCTCAGCGTAATGTAGGCTCAAGAAGCCCAATGGACGTGTCTCTTCACCCACAACAAAGTGTAAAAATAGAAGAAACCTCACTCCTCATTTGGACATCATTCACTCACACATTTCGTCTCTCTTCATCAGATTGGTTCATACATCGTGGGCAACTTCTCTCTCTCTCACATGTGTCGCAAGGACATTTTCTAAGCAGAAAATTACAAGCTGAAATTTCAGAATTCAGGACTAACGTTGACCAACTTTGACCGAGGTTGTTTTGACTGAGTTTGACTGTGGTTTTGAGGGTAGAATTTCACTTTCTTTAGGTTGCATTGAATGGCATGAAAATTGAGAATTTTGGAGCTATTTGACCTGTGTTGACTGCAGGGATGACTGCTGGTTGATCGAGTTTGACCAGAGTTTTTGGGACTATTTTGGGTTGAGTTTGACCATTACTGGACGCTGAATTTGATTGCCTTTGAACAAGCTTCAAAGGAGGTATTTCACTGCTATTTTGACTAGCACTGACTTTCTGGTTAGTGCTAAAGTTTGACTACAATTGACTGTAGAATTTAACAGGGCTTATTTGACTTTGTATTGGGCTAGTCTATTTGCCTTTCATACTCTCTCTTTGCTAAACTATTGAATTATAATAAGAAGATTTGATCAAATCGTTTTTCCCCACATTGGGGTTTTTCCCTAGCATCCTCCACATCTGGTGTTCTCTTGTCTTGGCTTGTCTTCTGCATTTGTTTTTATGTTCTTTCTACATTTAATGTCAATGTGATTAATGGTTGATGTGATTGCTACTGTAAATAATTGGATATTGTTATCGGGCTGCTAAAGAACATTGAAGTAAATTGTGCTAAGCATAGAACATACCATTGTTATCTAAAATTAACATGGTATCAAGGCTCAGGTGAAGACAAAGCGCAAACAAGAATGAGAAAATCAATCACTAAGGGAAGCTGTTGGACAAGAATTTGGAGCTAGCCTCAATGACAACTACATCATACTTCAAATCCGAGGACAAGCTTAAGGACAAATCCGACTATCATGCATGGAAGATGTCTTTGGATTTGACTTTGGAAGAAAATGATACTATGGACTATGTCAAAGAAAGAGTGGTGGAGCCTCCTTCAAATGCACCCGCTGCTGCCAAAACAAAGTACAAGAAAGGTGAAGTCAAAGCTAAGAAATTATTGTTGATTCCATTCACAAGCCTTTGGTTGCCTATATCTTTGATTTGGAGACATCTAAGGAGATGTATGACAAAATGGTTGGGATGTTCAAAGTAAACAATGCAAATCAAGTCCTCTTTTTCAAGGAAAAATTGAAAAACATCAAGATGGATAGAGGAGAGTCCATTCAATCCTACTTCATGAGGATTACTGCAATCAAGAATGATCTTCTATCTATTGGAGAAGTTGTTGGTGACAGGGAGCTCACTCTTATTGCACTTGGAGGCCTTAAAAGAGAATGGGATGTGTTTAACACAACCATCCTCAACAATTACAGTATTTTGGCTTTTGATGAATTATTGGCTTGATGCACTCAAGAAGAAATAAGGATGATGGAAAGAGATAATCCCTCAAATGGAAATAATCCTACCGCTTTCTCTACTCATTCTAAAAGGAAGAACAATGTTGGTCCAAGAAGACAAGGTCAACGATTTAAGTCAGGATTCAAAGAAGGAAGAAAAGGAAGATGGTTCAGTTGCAACAGGTTTGGCCACTTTGCTAGAGAGTGTCCTCACAAGAAGGATACTCCAAGGGATAATGACACCAATAACCACAACAATTACAAAGGTAATTGGAATCAAAGGAACAATAAGTTCAACAATAAAGGAAAGAGGAATGCTCCCGTTGCTCGACATGGAAATTGTCGTCCTCCCAAAAGATTGAGAAATTCCAGGTATGAGGAAACTAATGTGATAAGCAAAAATAATTTATCTTATTTCTTCCCTCACCACTGCCTCTCCTCTAGATACATTGGATCATTGGCTAATTGATAATGGTGCCTCAAGACACTTCACTGGGTGCAAGGAGGCCCTCTCAAATTTGATTGAAAAGAAGACAAATTTGGAGATCATACTTGGAGACATTGCCACCTACCTCGCGAAAGAGATAGGGACCATCACTCTTCACTTAAATCAAGGTCAAACCCTTCATCTACAAGAAGTATTGTATGTACTTGATTTGAAAAAGAACTTGGTATTTGTTTCTACAATGGAAGATAAAGGTTTCAAGGTGACATTCGTTGATGGGGAGGTACGTGTTTGGCAAGGGAATCTGAAAGATGCATTTACACTTGAATTTAGGGTTGAAGGTCTCTATCAAGTTGGAGGAAGTCCTTTGGGAGTTATGACTTATGATACTTCTCTTCAATCCGAATTATGGCACTGAAGATTTGCTCACCTTCATTACAAAGCCTAACCAAATGTAAGGAAGATGGTCACAGGTATGCCAGAATTCAACATAGATCATGAAGGATTTTGGGGTTGTGTAGCTGGAAAACATAAAAGGGGACCATTCCCTTCAAGTGAAAGTCAAACTACCGATATTATTCAATTGGTCCATTCTGATCTATCAAGTATGTTGCCCGTAACATCTTTATGAGGATACTTGTACTTTGCAATTTTTGTGGATGACTTCTCTTGTAAAACATGGATCTATTTCTTGAAGAAGAAGGACGAAGTGTTCAAATGGTTCCTCTCTTTCAAAGCCTTGGTCGAGAATCAAACAGGGAAGAAGATCAAAATATATAAGACCGATAATGGAACCGAATATGAGTCAAATGAGTTCAATGACTATTGTAGAGAAGCTGGTATTAAGAGGGAGACCCCTACTGCATATACACCTGAGCAAAATGGAGTTGCCAACAGGAAGAATCAAACAATCATAGAAGCTACCCTTGCTATGCTTCTGTCATGTCCCTTCTCAAACACATTAGTAACAAGGTACTGCTACACAATTTTGCACATCTTTTACTAAGGTAGAGGGCCCCGCACTTTCGACTTAGGGACTTAGGGGCCAAATCGAGTTTATTTCGTTGCTAGTGGAATGTGGGGGCCACCCACATAGGAGTTCGAATTAGCCATTCGATATTCTTGGAGGGAAAATCGAATGGGTGGATGGAGGGGGCCCAAGGAGTTATAAAGAGAGATCAGCTCTCATTTTGTTTTCATTCTGAATATTTGACAAACAAACTCACTCTTGTACGCTCTGCTGCTTAGCGAGTCTACCGGCTGTTTAGCCACGAGTCTTCCGCAAGGAAGATTCTACCTCTACTTTGGGGGATCATCCGTGCTCGCCCTAGGGAGGCTGTTCCACAGAGATTGCAGGAGTTTTCAGCAGTGATTCACAGCTTAGCCAACCACGCAGAGGAAAGGACTACGTGTTTTCTGGGCAGCCAGAAATATGCAAAAGTTGATTTCGCCACCCAAGAGGCCGAAAATCCAAAGTCAAAATCAGGGAAATTCCCTTTTGAGTTTTTATGGGTTTTGTCCAAGGAGTCTAAGGCTAAAAACACATAATTTTCTGAGCAGTTTTGGGCACTTTCCAATAGGCCGAAGGTTAATAGATGTAATTGGAGAGTAGCGCCCAAGAGGCTGAAAATCCAATGTTAAAATTAGAGAAATTCCCTTCTGGGTTTTCCTAGGTTTTGTCCAAGGAGTCTAAGGCTAAAAAGACAGAATTTTCTGGGCAGTTTTTGGGCACTTTCCAGCAGGCCGAAAGTCAATAGATGTAGCTGGAGAGTAGCTCCCAAGAGGCCAAAAATCCAAAGTCAAAATCAGGGAAATTTCCTTTTGGGTTTTGTCCAAGGAGTCTAAGGCTAAATGGGCAGAATTTTCTGGGCAGTTTTTGGGCACTTTCCAATAGGCCGAAGTTAGTAGATCAATAGTTTACTGGGACAACATAGAGCATATTAGAGCAACAACTGAACAACCATCTTTCCAGCTATTATACCACTTGGGTTTGGTCCAGCTTGTCCTTGTGACAAGCCTAGGTGTACTACTCCATTTATATTTTGTACTCATGCTCTCATATTTCATAATATATAGCTCAACAGTTTCAATATTACAATCTTTCATGGGTGTTTGCTAAAAGTTTTTAGCTTTCCACTGTTGCATTGTTTTTTTAATTGGTTTATCACTTAAATTCCTGTTTAGGGATATTACAACTTCATGACCAAGGCCTACTAAAGTTCTTATGGGAAGAAGTTGCCAACACTGTTGTATATGTTCAAAATAGGTGCTCACATCAAGCATTGGATTTCAAGACACCCAAAGAAGTTTTCACCGGTGAGAAACCTGATGTTTTTCATTTTAAAATTTTTGGTTGTCCCATATACTTTCATGTGTCGAAAGAGAAAAGAAACAAGCTAGATGCATCTAGGAAGAAAGGAACTTTTGTGGGCTACAATGAAACTTCAAAGGCGTATAGAATCTATGTGCTTGGTCAAAGAGAAGTGGAAATAAGTCATATGATATCACCTTCGATGAAGATTCTGCCCTTGGGAAAGTCAGAGATCTTCCTATCCCTAGGAAGGACAATGATGATGATGCAGGAAAGAAGGATGAATCTTCAACAGATGATCCGATGCCCGATGGATCCCATTGTTCCACCTCCTGGTGAGCCCTCTACCTTAAGGAAAAGACCTTTGTGGCTCAAAGATACTCTTGAAGATGTTGAAAGACATGTTGCACCAAGGGGGACATTTCGTGAAAGCAAGAAGTCAAATAGGTACCAAGGGTACTTAGCAGTTATGAGTACCATTGTTCAATTTGAGCCATGTACGTTCGAAGAAGCCGTGAAGCACCAAGTTTAGAAGGATGCGATGAATGAGGAATATGAATCAGTCATGAATAATGATGTCTGGGTTGTGGTTCCTAGACCCAAGGACAAGTCAATGGTCACTTCAAAATGGCTTTACGAAATCAAACATGGAGCTGATGGGAGTGCTGAAAAGTTTAAGGCCAGGTTCGTTGCTCAAGGCTTCTCTCAAAAGGAAGGAGTGGACTATGATGAGATATTTGCACCAGTTGCCTGATACACCACTATCTAATCCATCATTGCTCTTGCTGCCTCTCAAGGATGGACCCTACACCAAATGGATGTCAAAATTGCTTTCTTGCATAGCTCGCTTAAGGAGGAAGTCTATGCAGAGCAACCTGAGGGTTTCGAAGTTCAAGACCAAAAGACACATGTATGCAGGTTGAAAAAAGCCTTCTATGGGTTGAAGCAAGCCCCTATGGCTTGGTACGAGAGGATTGATAGCTATCTTATGGATCTGGGTTTTACATGGAGTGAAGCTAATCTGAACCTATACTTCAAGGTTGAAAATGATAGGCCTCTCATTCTGGTCCTTTATGTGGATGATCTTTTTCTGACAGGTGAAAACCCTCTCATCTATCAATGCAAGAGGGAGTTGGCTTCCGAATTTGAGATGAAGGACTTAGGTTTGATGCACTACTTCCTAGGCTTTGAGGTCTGGCAAAAGCCAAGTGAGGTTTTCCTTTCTCAAGGAAAATACATTGTGAAGCTACTTGAGAGATGTGGGATGGTGGAATACAAGTCTGTGTCTACTCTGATGGAACTCAACTTCAAGAAGCTACGTGGAAGTGCTCGCTGGCTCGCATTGGCGAATTCTTTCGAGTATCGACAACTTGTGGGGGCCCTGATGTTCTTGGTAAACTCTCGTCCGGACATATGCTTTGTCGTGAATACATTGAGTCAATTTATGTCGAGCCCCATCACATACATTGGATTGCTGCCAAGAATCTCTTGAGATATCCTTGTGGCACAATCAACTATGGTTTGAGATACAATGCTGGGAATATGAGGATACATGGATATACTGATGCTGACTAGGCTGGCAGTGTGGTCAATTGTAAGAGCACGTTTGGGTGTTGCTTCTCTTTGGGGTTTCCTTCAATATCTTGGGTGAGCAGGAAGCAAAAGTCAATTGCACTAAGCACCGCTGAGGCCGAATACATTGTTGCTAGTATGGTTTGTTGTGAAGCTATTTGGTTGAGAAAGCTCTTCAGTGAGTTATTTGAGCACGTGTTGGATACCATCGTGATCTTCTGCAACAACCAAAGTGGGATTCGCCTTTCAGAGAATCCCGTCTTCCATGACCGCTCCAAGCACATTGACATCTGGTACCACTTTATCCGGGATATGGTACAACACGAAGCAATAAGGATCCTTCACATCAGGACTGATGAGTAGGTCACAGATATCCTCATGAAGCCTTTGGGGAAGGTTAAATTCTTAACCTTCTGAGAGAGACTTGGAGCCGCGGAAAGACCCTCTAATGAGGGTCCCGCATGAGTTGGACATTGAGCTATGGGAGCTCCTGGGGGCTTGGGGTACTTCTTGGAGCTATGAGTGACCATAGGGTGAGTGCTTCACCTTCCCCTAGTGGTGCACTGTGTACAGGGTGAATGGTTCACCTTCCCTTACGAGTGACATATGCATAGGATGAGTGGTTTACCTTTTCCTGCCGATGCCCCAGCATACATCCTAACCATGGAGTCCGGGACTCATGGGGAGTACCTCTCATCTGGCCAATGTGTTGGGAAAAGTGGTTAGGGACGATAACACTACTGATGGACGCATCGTGTATTGCCATACTCCCTATGACTAGGATGCATGGTGTTGAACAACTTGATCTGGGATCATTTGAGGTTCTACCTTTGGACTGGCTTTTGTCAATGGAGAGTGGTAAGGTCTTGTGACTCATTCTCGATCACTTCTTCTTCATTATTACTTCATGGTTCAACAGAGTAGAGCAAAGCAAAGATGACAAAGATGGTACATGATGACAGGATGGCATGATGATGACAGATGGATTGGTAGGTGGAATTCTCCCTAGTTAAGAGGGAGTGCTAAAATTGCAACTAGGGCCAAATTCCACGTTGGGACAACTCATTTGATGGAGATGATGATTGCATTGGATTTGTCTTTTCGAGAGGTCCATGATCGATATAAAGATCATCCCATTTGGACAAGCAAAAAAGTGATTTTGAATTTATGACCACACGTGCAAATTGTTCAGGTTGGCCTCAACTTAATGTAGGCTCAAGAAGCCCAATGGATGTGTTTCTTCACCCACAACAAAGTGTATAAATAGAAGAGACCTCACACCTCATTTGGACATCATTCACTCACACATTTCTTCTTTCTTCATCAGATTGGTTTGTACAACTTGGGCAGCTTCTCTCTCTCTCACATGTGTGGCAAGGAGGATGTTTTCTGGGTAGAGAATTACAGGCTGAAATTTCAGACTTCAAGGTTAGCGTTGATGGAGGCTGTTTTGATTGAATGTGACTGTGGTTTTGAGGGAAAAATTTCGCTTTCTTTAGGGCGCATTAACTAGCATGAAAATTGATAATTTTGGAGTTGTTTGACCTGCGTTTATCACAGGGTTGAGCGCTGGTTGATTGAGTTTGACCAGAGCTTTTGGGACTATTTTGGGTTGAGTTTGACCATTACTAGAGGCTGAGTTTGACTACCTTTGAACGAGCTTCAAAGAGGTACTTGACTATTGTTTTGACCAGCGTTTACTTTTTGGTTAGGGCTGAAGTTTCACTGCAGAATTTATCAGGGCTGGTTTGACTTAGTATTGGGCTAGTCTATTTGACTTTTGTACTCTCTCTCTCTGCTGAACTATTGAATAATAATAAGAAGATTTGATCAAATGGTTTTCCGCACACTGGAGTTTTTCCTTGGTATCCGCCACATCCAGTGTCCTCTCGTCTTCGGCATTTGTTTTTATGTTCTATCTGCATTTATTGTCAATGTGATTGCTACTGGAAATAATTGGATACTGTTATCGGGCTGCTAAAGAACATTGAAGCAAATTGTGCTAAGCATAGAACATACCATTGTTATCTAAAATTAACATTAAACTACCTAGCATTTGGTTTCTTAATAGAGATTAGATCTCATTTCACTAACATCAACAACCACAACTTAGTTTGTTGTTGACTTCTTTTCACTTTTACGAAAAGGCACCCAACAATTAAATTAAATTGTCATCTAAAGCCTTGACTTAGGAAATTCATTAATTAATTGTTGTAGGAGATAATTAAGGTGACTTGCTGCATGTCATATTTCTTGATCCATGCAAAATCACCTTCCAAGCTACAATCTCAACAATCCCTCTTAGCGGGGAAGGTGTTCTACACAACACCCAACTTATCCCTAAAGAATACAAATTTTCCCTTCATCAACGCCTTCATGAAGATGTCTGCTACTTGCTCGTCTGTGGGAATGTATTGCAACTTTACTGCCTCCTTCTACACATAATCTCTAATGAAGTGGAACATGATATCAATATGCTTCGACTTGTCATGGAATAATGGATTCTCAAAGAATTTAATACAACTCTAATTATCATAGTGAATGATAGTCAAATCCAGCTCATGATAAAAAAGCCCAAAAGGAGTTTCCAAAGCCAAATAGGCTTGCATGTTGGCATATTGGCACCATGTACTCGACCTCTATAGAACCCAACACAACTAGCTTATGCTTCCTACTATACCAAGAGAGTACTCATGATCCTAAATTGAAGTTGCACCTAGAAATGCTCTTCTCGTTAGCTATACTACCTGCCCAATCCACATCGGTGCACCCCTCTAGCTTCATTCCACCCTGATGAGTACCTTAGCCCATACTCAATTGTGCCTCAGAGATATCTCAAAACATGCTTTGCAGCTACCTAGTGAACTTGCTTAGGTTCTAACATAAACTAACTGAGTGTGTTCATTGCAAATCAAATGTTTGGCATGGTGTTGACCAGATACGTGAGAGATCCAATCACCTATCTATATAAGATAGGGTCCAATGCCTTTGATCTGGAAGTATTGATCTTCTTACAGTTGGCCACAAGTGGCGTAGCCATGGGTCTATAGTCCTCCATCCTGAAATGCTTCAAGATCTCAATTGTGTATTTCCATTGGCCAAGAAAAATCTCTCCCTCTCTCTGCCACACCTCCAACCCCAGAAAGTAGTACATCAACCCCAAATCCTTCATCTCGAACTCTTCTACAAGATCTCGCTTGCAATGCGCTATGAGCTCCTTAGACTCGGTGAGAAACATGTCATCAATATATAACAACAATATGATAGGCTCACCCTCCACCCGAATGTAGTACAAGTTTGGGTCTGCATTGCTCTTGCTGAAGCCTACGCTTTAAGAATAGTTGTCAATCTGTGCATACCACGCTCTGGGAGTCTGCTTGAGCCCATGCAATGCTCTCCTCACCTTGCACACATGGGAACCCCTCCCATGCACCTCGAAACCCTCCGAATGCTCTATGTAGATTCTTCTCCTATGACTGTTGATAAAAGTTGTCTTCACATCCATTTGGTCAATCCTCGAACCCATCTGTGCTACTATTGAGATGAATGCCCTGATGGATGGGTATCTTGCTACCAGAGTGAAGGTCTCGTCATAATCTATCCCTTCCTTTTGCAAAAATCCCTTAGCCATAAAACGAACTTTGACTTCTCCACACTACCATCTGTAGCATGCTTGATCTTGTACACCTAGCTGGAGCCAACTACTGACTTGCCCTCTGGCCATGGCACAACCTCCCAAACATTGTTTTCCATGATGGAAGAGTATTCTTCCACCATGGCATCCCTTGATGCTTTGATTCCTTATCGAAGCTGGCAGGTTACCTGAATCAGTTCACTCAGGAATGCCATATACCCAAAATAATGCTGAGGAGCCTTTCTCTGTCTGATTGAATATCTTGGACTGCTAGGCCTCTCTTAGTGTTTGCAATGCCCACTTGGCCTTCTTCCTTCCTGTGCATAGAATTTGAGGTTGGGTGTGAGGGATCCCCTGTTTCTCATTCTAATCTCTTTGCTCAGCTTGGTCGCTCTGCTCACCATCCTGTGTGACTATAGTTTGAGGAATCAATACCGACTCAACCTTTGGTGCTTGCTCCTGCTAAACATCAACTGTAGAAAAACTTATGCTTCCAAACTTCTGAAGAGCCCACTCTTCTTCAAACTTCACATCCCTGCGCACTACTGTCTTCTTGAGAGCGTGAATGTAAATACGATAGGCATTTGAAGTCTCGCTATACCCCACAAGGATACCTCTCTATGCAGTAGATTCCAAATTGGTCCTCTTCTCCTCAGTAACATTGCAATACACAAAGCACCCAAAGATGCGAATGTGCCCCAAATCTGGTTTCTTCCCTGTAAACACCTCCTCAGGTGTCAATCTACCCAACACTTTGTGTGGGATTTTGTTCTGCAGATATACAACAATGTTGCAATCCTATGCCCATAAAAACCATGGTAGATCCTGGTCATGGAGCATGGCCTTGGCCACTCCAACAATAACCCTTTTCTTCCGCTCTGCAACCCCATTTTGCTGAGGGTTGTATGGAACTGTCAACTCCTCCTTGATGCCTTCTTGTGCACACAAGTTCCTGAAGGCATTAGAGGTGTACTTGTCTACATTGTTTGACCTCAATGTCTTGATCTTTCTCCCTGTTTGATTTGGTAGAGCCTTGAGCTCCTTGAATATGTTGAAGTCCCCATCCTTATTTTTCATGAAATAGATCCAGGTCTTCTTGGAGAAGTTGTCAATGAAGGTCACATAATACTTGTACCCAGTCAATGATACTATTGACATGGGCCCACACACATTCACTGAGATGTTCATTGAGAGTTCTTTTTACTTAGATAGGCATGATATGCATGGATACTCTCAAGAAGGAGTGGATATATAAAAGGAGGTAGAGCTCAAGTTAAAATTGGATTTTGCTTGCTTTACATTCTTTGCCATTCTTTTGCATTTTGACATTAAGCATGCTTTTTCTTTTCTTACAAATATATCAACCTTGGGTATATTCAATAGAACAAGACTAATAGGGAACTTGGACGAGTGATTGGCAACAATCAGTCAAATGATGGGATAGCAGATGCCAAATTAAGTCAAGTGTTAAGTATGAATAACATGGAACACTAATATCTTTAGAGCATCCATTTTATGCTCCTCCTAGACAATGAAAGAAAAATACCATAAGGAAAGTCACACTGAACTAGGGACACATGATAATCACCAAGGTGAAGTAAGGGAACAAGTACATAGCCAATAGTGGTTGATAATCATATTTCAACCTGTGATCCATACTAGACTACCGAGGTGTCGAGATTGAGATCACCACAACTTACACTTGCCTGGGGGTACAATTCACGGGGCCTCATTTTGGTATGTGTCAAGCCCCCATACCTTAGCTTAGTAAAGGATATGGTTCCTTGGCCCTCATTGAGAGACAATGTTTCCAAAGTTAGTTTCAGGGCATTTGCTCCAAACTTCACCTCATGGAGGGAATTATTAGACCTGTAGTTCTTTATGGCTTCAGGTTCTTGGTGTCGAGCTTTATGGAGATAGATTGGGAAAGCTTGGAGAGAGCTCAGACCTTCCTTCTTAGACACATCATCCATTGTAAGAAGACAATTCCTGTTAACCCCTAAATTTGTCCTTTGCAAATTTGGAGGGTTAAAGACCAACATATTTCATCAGGATGGAGGTTCAAAGATTGATACAGATATGGGCTAAGAGTTGGTTCCCAAGGAGACTAGTCAAAGTATTGATTCAATGATGATTCAAACACTCTTACATAGGTTGAGAGAGTTGCTATTTTTAACAAGTTCCCCACTTTGTAGGAGAGGGAGTTCCAGGGATGATATAACAGTATGGATCACATATTCAGAGTTCTAATGAACTCAGGATTCTAGTGTGGCCGCGATATTCTGAGTCTGATGAACTACTTATGGGTGACATGCGAGCACTTATTATTTTTGGTAGTACTTGCATGTCAGGTTTGATTACACATTCAGGTTGCCCATTGCTTTTTAAGTGCAACGACATTGTTTTCTGCTGAATCTAACAACTTACTATTTTTAGCATCCGAGACATGGCAGTGGTGATTACATATTCAAACTCCCCACTAAGTTCTAAGTTTGATGGTGGTGGTTTGATCTGATTCTAAGAACTTTCTATTTTTAGCAGTCGTGGCATGGCAATGTTGACATCGTCTCGAGGTTTCCCAATAGATTCTGAGACTAATGAGTATAATATTTGTGGACACACAGACATATTTTTGTTTTTACCAATGCTTATTTTTAGGCGTATTATATGTGGAAGGGTCCCCCCTTCTATTCTAGGCATTTGATACCTTTTCTTGTTTTTGAGGGGGGTTTCTATTTTTGGCATGTCTATTTTTAGTAGCATGAGGTGTTAGTTTGATGGGTTGACAGATGGCAACAATTGAGGATGCAAGGTTGGCAAGATAATTGGATGAGTCATTGGGGGCATGGAAATTGAGCAAGTTGATTTTTCTCTCCAATTTTTCTCTCTTGTGGTTTCTCTCCTCCTAAATTTTCTCCTATTTTCCTTCTTCCTTATTCCCTATTTTCTTTCCTAGTTTTCCTTCAACCCATCTTCCTAAATTTTCTCCTTTTTTCTCTCTCCTTTTTTCTTGTTTCTCTCCTAAAATTCGTCCCTATTTTTCCGCCACAAGAAAGGAACTAATTTGACCCCTAACTCAAATTCTAAATAGGGGAGTTGAAATTTAAGTCAAGTCAAAATTCTAAAAAGGGAAAATGAACAGAAACTTAAGGCAAGTAGAATTTTTTGAGAGAAATTAGGGAGAAGTCGAATTGGTAAAATAGGAAGGTGAAAAAGAAAATGCTCAAGCTAAATTTGCTAAATTTATGTCAGAGTTAATTTTATCTCATCCTAACTCCAAGATACTTTAGTTCCACTCAAGAAAGAGTCACTTAGTGATGTTTTTTCTCCACTTAGAGCCCAATTAATCCAACCATGTGAACTAATGCCCAATAATAGAGAATTCAACCTCTCTTTCTTCTTGGCACCAATTGCAAAAGGGAAAAATTATTTAAACAGGTGGAAGGCTAACCTTCCAACTTTTGAGCAAGAGTAAGCAACCATACTTTCTTCTTTCTCTCTCTCTCTATTTTAGCTTTTATCACTTTGTGTCTAGATATCATTGTATTCAAGTTCTGTGATAGTGATCTTTGTGTTGCAACCTTTTGGCTTTTGTGAAATAAAATTCAGTTTTGATCTACTCCCTCCGATTTGTTTGATTCAATGTTATCTTGTGCAAATTATTTAGAGCTTTCAACTACTTATTTGGGTGATTAGCGACTTAGATACACTTTCTTCTTGCATTATTTTTCCATATAAAAGTCTGATTCGTGAAGGACTATCCCACATTGAATTTACAAAGTTTGACATAATTGCTTGGCCACTAACTTGATGGTCAACCATCCTTTGTATTGTTGTTTTTTGAGTCTTTTATTGTAGATTTATAGGTTAGGACAACAAATACAATCATTAGGGATACCCTCTTGAGTTTTGGCAAGCATCAGCCCAAATGGAGAGGAGGATTTGCCAACGACACACAGGGCATATTTTCCTGTATGTTCATTGATTTTTGCTGCTAATTTTAAAGTTTATATCATTTCTAAGGGTGTAAAACTTAGAGCTAACAGTTCCACAAGCCATTAGGCAGAATTTGGTGTCCACCCATTACGCCTCGAGGCGATTTTCCATTTTCTCCCTTTCCTTCATACATTTAGGTCTTTCAAAGGCTGCCAGTGGGAGTGAGAGGTACCCCTATCTTGCTCTTTTCTCTTTGGAGGCTCTCAATTGAACCCCCCCCAACTCAGGACGTGCTCGAGGTTGGTTGTCAGAGACATCTCGACTTTTCCAATCACTAACTATCTCACCTGAGCACCTTCCACCATTCAAATTCTCCCCTAATGCATCGAGCCATCTCTTGCCAACTTGATAGTTATTGAATCATGTTATTATAGGGGATATCTTCAGATTGTACATTCACGTCACTTAGGCCTCACCTCAAACAAGCCTCTACTTGAAGATGTCCTTCTCCCTAGAGCACTTTTTGAGCTATAGGGTGACATCATAGTTCGTTCCCCTTACACATGCAGACATTGGATGCATTTGTTAGGGTCCTATTGGGACAATTTTGAGTTAGTTCTCATAGACTTTGA
Organism: Pinus taeda; assembly: GCA_000404065.3. Classification (NCBI taxonomy): domain Eukaryota; kingdom Viridiplantae; phylum Streptophyta; class Pinopsida; order Pinales; family Pinaceae; genus Pinus; species Pinus taeda. Next base: position 368,820 of record APFE031621447.1, read on the forward strand.
ATTTGAGTTAGTTCTCATAGACTTTGAATAGAGACTAACCACCATGTACCATGATTGGATAGGATCTGCCAAATGTGGCACCTACAAGAGCCAGAGACAGAGACACACGTTCTTTTAGGTGCCCCTTATACATCCCTTATACATTAGAGGACAATATCATTGCCTATATTGGGATTCAAGAGGCTCCCTTTCTCCCTTCTTATGGTACTAGCATCACCAATACATTATAGGACGATATCATTTCCTATATCGAGATTCAAGAGGCTCCCTTTCTCCCTTATTATGGTACTAGCATCAACAATAATTAGAGGACGATATCATTGCCGATATTGGGATTCAAGAGGCTCCCTTTCTCCCTTCTTATGGTAATATCATCAACAATGCATATCCCTCTTCATTAGGGATATTTTTAGCCACATATCTCAGTTTTTGCACACCATGCCCCGCCTTGGGACGACTAGGACAATCACCTCATACTTTCATGTGGATCCTTTAGATCAACACCAAAAGTGACATGAAGAAGTTGAAGGTGCACTAGAGAATAGAAAGGTGAGATCACATGTCTCAAAATATTTAAACAAAGTTCCACAAGCCATTATTCAGGAAGAGTTCGGTGTCCATGCATTTCGCCTCGAGGAGATTTTCCGTTTGCTCCCTTTCCTTCATACCTTTAGGTCTTTTAGAGACTTCTCCAGTCGCTAACTATCTCACTTGAGCACCTTCCCCCATTTAGATTCTCCCTTGATGCATCGATCCATCTCTTGCCAACTCAATAGTTATTGAATCAAGTTATTAGAGGGGATATCTTCAGATTGTACATTTATATCACTTAGACCTCACCTCAAACAAGCCTTGGCTTGAAGATCTCCTTCTACCTTGAGCACTTTTTGAGCTATAGGATGGCATCATAGTTCACCCCCTTACAAATGTAGACATTGGATGCATTCATTAGGATCTTGTTGGGACAATTTTGAGTTAGTTCTCATAGACTTTGGATAGAGACTGACCACCATATACCATGATTGGATAGGATCTGCCAAATGTGCCACCTACAAGAGCCAAAGATAGAGACACACCCCCTTTTAGGTGCCTCTTATACATTAGAGGACGATATCACTGCCTATATCGGGATTCGAGAGGCTCCCTTTCTACTATCTTATGGTACTAACACCAACAATGGTTAAAATTGGCAATTAGGGCCAAACTCCATGTGGGTCTACTTATTCATGGAAGTTGATATTTTTCTTGGATTCCTCTCGTTGAGAGGTGTAGGATTGATCTAAAGATCATCCGATTCCGACATTTTTTTATAGAGATGAATTTATTTGTGTTATGCGAAAATTCGTCAAGGTTGGCCAGCAACCAAATTACCCCCACTCAACCTGAACGTTTCACCATAAATAGAGGTGGCTTTCAAGTCATTTGGTCACTCATCTCTTTTGATCCCTCTCTCCAGTCGTTTGGGTTTTAGTGGAAAGAGTGACCTAAGAAGAGAAGGCTCTATGCTACCCTAATGAAGATCAAATCACAGCCATGGAAGAGAAGCCTATACGCTGCCCTAGAGGAGATGCCCTAGCTCCTTAGTGCAGTCATGGAGGAGGCTTCTATAACGCATCTAGGAGAGGCTTTAACACAGGTCTAGAAGAGACCCTCAGGTCTAGGAGAGACCCTATGACGCTGATCTATGAGGCCCTCAATCTGCTGTCATAATGTGCCCTAGCTGCAAGCTTATGAGGAGATCTATACGTAGAAAAGAGGAGACCTATATTCAGCCTAAAGAAGCCCCTATAAGCTGCCCAAAGAGGGAGATCTAGCCATAGTAAAGGAGGTCTCTTCACAGCTGAAAGAAAGACACATAGCCGTAGTCAAGGAGGGTTTATCTACGCAGCAAGGACAGACCTTCTATATGCTTCTCATACGTTATCCAAAGCCACAGTCAAAGAGAGTTCTATACGTAGCTAAAGGAGGCCCCTAACCACAAAATTTAAGGGTGCCCTAGGACGCAGTCAGTGAAGGCTTTATCTGCAGCAAGAGGAGGCACCTATACGTAGTCCTAAGGATAGACCTACACGCTGTTCAAAAGAGCCCTAGCCGCAATTCAGTTAGTGCCCTAGTCACAGTCCAGATACACCCAGACAATAGGCCCTATTCTGCAGCAAAAGAAGGACTAGATGCTACCCTACATGCGCAGTTGAAGAAGGCTCCTATACACTGTATAGAGGAAGCCTAGTCACGTGTTCAACAATGTTTTGGGACAATGGATTGCACAAGAAGGAGTGCAAGGTCAAAGCCCTAATCTATGGGTTGTTGGGTGAGTATAGGGACTGGTGTTAGCCCTATACTCCTACATAGAACAATAGTAAAGAAGAGGGACCTAGCCGCAGTGTTAGTAGCTTGTTTGGGTGCATGCTTGAGGGTTGGTATAGGGTGCAACTCACCATAACCAGTGATGACAAGTGAAGGATGGTCTTGTGGAAGGCAAAGCTATTGTTAAAGGCAAATAGGCTGCTTTGAATAATAAAGGGGACAACCTTCTCTTGGAGAACAACTGCAAGTCAAATCTGGGCAGATTTTGGGACTGTTAGGAGACAGTACTTTGGACTTGATTCATGCTCAGTCTTGTTGAGCTAGGCTGCAGGCCATAGCCAACAACATGAGGATATTAGAAGGACTGCATTGAGGTTGGTTCATCTAGCAAAGAGCAACATGGTGCTATAAGGGTCTTACCTTGGAGAGCCTTATTCTAGAAGCTTGATATGCTACAATTTAGTTGAAGATTGAGGGCTGCTCTATTAGCATTCCGAGCTACAGTCCTTGGTGCCAAGAGTATAACTCCATTGTGTTATCTTCATGGTGAAGACCTTTTAATTGAGCAAGTCAAAGTGTTGACTTCAAATGTATTTGTACTATCTCTCTCTTTGCTGAACTATTGAAGAATATAAGAAGATTTGATCAAGGGTTTCCACACATTGGGGTTTGTCCCTGGTTGGCGCCACATCTTGTGTCCTCTTGTCTTGGCTTGTTTTCTGATGTTTAGTTTATGTTCTATCTGCACTTTACTATCATGCTGATGTGATTGCTAATCTCGAATTGTTATTGAGCTAAATGGAAAAATTGAAGTAAATTACTCTAAGCATAGAACATACCTAAAATTAACATGGTATCAGAGTTGAGGTGAAGACAAAGCCCAAACAAGAGTGAAAGAGCAATCACCGAAGACAGTTGGACAAGTTCAAAGGCTCAATGGGTTCCTCATCCCACATTCCGGGAGCAAGAAGTGTTGGATTACGTGAAGGGTAAAATCCCCAAGGCTCCATCAAATGCACTAGCTTCTACAAAGATCAAGTACACTAAGGGTGGAAGGAAATGCAAATGCCTTGCTTGCAATGAGTTTGGCCATTATGCGAAGGAGTGTCCGAATAGAAGGGACACATCACTTGATGATGACAATAATCATTCCATGGGCATCTTCAATGATCAAAGGAATGATAGGGACAATGGCAAAGGAAAAAGAAATGCAGGTCGTCAAGGAAATGGTCGACACTTCAAGAAAGCAAGGAACTCCAGGTATGAAGAATCAAATGTTGTTTCTGATAGGCAAAAGGAGTATTATCTTATATCGGCCCTCTCCACTACTTCTCCTCTGGACTCTTTGGGAAACTGGCTTATTGATAGTAGTGCTTCAAGACACTTCATCAGATACAAGGAAGCTCTCTCTATTTTGATAGAGGAGACAATCATGGAGATTATTCTTGGAGATGATGCCACCTATCCCAGAAAAGGTGTAGGGAATGTTACCCTTCAATTTAATTAGGGTAACATGATTCATTTGCAAGAAGTTCTGATCTCAAAAGGAACCCGGTGTCCATTTCGGCAATGGAAGTCAAAGATTTCAAGGTGGCGTTCATAGGTGGAAAAGTACGTGTTTGAAAAAAGGAATTTTCAAGATGCTTTTACTCTTGGGTTCAGGGTTGGCAATTTGTATCAAGTTGTAGGAAGTCCAATACACATCTCTTCTATGGCACTAGAGGTCTAGCCATCTTCATTGTGGGGCCCTACCCGATGTGAGACAGATGGTGACAGGGATGCCTGAATTCAAAGAAGAGCATGAAGGTACATGTCTGAGATGTACCGAAGGAAATCTTACAAGGGGACCATTCCCCTCATGTACTAGCAAGACCACAGATCTGGAACAACTCGAGGTGTTTGAGATTCATGATCGGGAATCTAATGTATGCAGGTTGAAGAAAGTTCTCTATGATTTAGAGCAAGCACCCCGAGCTTGGTATGAGAGGATTGATAACTATCTGATGAAATTGAGATTCACTAGGAGTGAAGTCGATTCAAACCATTGCTTTAAGGTTGCGGATGATAAACCTCTCATACTGGTACCTTATAAGGACGACCTCGTTCTGGCAGGTGTAGACCCTCTCATTTGCAAAAGTGAGAGGGAGTTGGACTCCAGATTTGGAATAGTGGACTGCAAGCCTGTGACTACCCGGATGGAGCCTAAGTTTCATAAGTTATGCAGTAGTGCTACCAGACCTGATTTGGGAAATGCCTCTGAGTTTCATAAACTCATAATAGCATTGATGTTCTTGGTGAACTCCTGTTCGGATATATGCTTTGCATGTTGAGCCAACATATAGCTGAGCCTCATCACTCGCATTGGATTGGTGCCAAGAATCTTCTGAGATGTCTTCAGGGCACAATCACTCATGGACTAAGATACACTACCGGAGTTGTGAGGCTGCAATATTATTCCGATGATGATTGGACAAGCAGTGTGGAGGATCGCAAGAGCATTTCTGGGTGCTGGTTCTCTTTGGGTTCTGCTTTGATATCTTGGATGAGCAGGAAGCAAAAGTTGGTTTCTTTGAGCACTGCTGAGGCTGGATACATAGCTGTGAGTATGACCCTCTGTGAAGCTGTCTGGTTGTGGAAGCTCTTCTGTGAGCTGTTTGGACACGTGCTGGATACCATCGTGATCTTCTGTGATAACCAGAGGGGGATTCGATTGTTGAGGAATCTCGTGTTCTATGATCGCTCCAAGCATATAGACATCAGGTACTGCTTTATCTGGGATATGGTACAACGGGGAGCAATAAGGTTCCATCACATTGGGACTGATGTGCAAGTCACTGATATTTTGACGAAGCCCCTGGGAAAGGTCAAATTCTTGACTTTTCGAGAACAACTAGGAGTTGAGAGACTCTCTCCTAAAGGTCGTGTATGATATGGACATTGAGCTCCGGGAGCTTCGGGGGGGGGAGGGGGGCTTGGGGTTACTTCTTGGAGCGATGAGCAACCATAGGGAGAGTGGTTCAATCTTCCCCTAGTGGTTTGCTATGTAGGCAGGATGAGTGGTTCATCCTTCTCCTGCTGAGATACAATCATAGGGTGAGTGGTTCACACTTCCCCTAGTGATTTGTTGTGTACAAGGTGAGTGGTTCAACCTTCCCCTATGATACACCATGGCGACATGTAGGTAAGATGAGTGGTTCATCCTTCTCCTGCTGAAACTTCCTACCCATGTAGTCTGGGACTCATGGGAAGTACCTTTCATCTGGCCAACGAGTAGGGAAATGAGGATAGGGACCATAGTAGTACCGATGGACGCATCGTGTGACTATCGTACTCCCTATGCTAGGATGATATTGACCTGGGATCAATTGGAACTGACTTCGGGTCAGTAAGAGTGTTATGAGACACTCTCTTTATTTGGAACTCATTTCGGATCAGTAAGAGTGGTATGATACACTCTCTTTATTTGGAATTGATTTCAAATTAGTAAGAGTGGTATGATACACTCTCTTTATTTGGAATTGATTTCAGATCAGTAAGAGTGGTATGAGACACTCTCTTTATATAGGACTGACTTCAGGTCAGTAGAGAATGGTATGATACATTCTCGATCACTTCTTCTTCTTCATAGTTCAGCAGAGCAGATGGAGTTCTTCCTAGTTGAGAGGGAGTGTGAAAATTGGCAACTAGGGCCAAACTCCATGTGGGTCTACTTAGAGTTGATATTTTTCATGGATTCCTCTCGTCGAGAGGTGTAGGATTGATCTAAAGATGATCCGATTCCGACATATATTCATAGAGATATGAATTTATTTGTGTTGTGAAAATTCGTCAAGGTCGGCTAGCAACCAAATTACCCCCACTCAACCTGAACGTTTCACCATAAATAGAGGTGGCCTTCAAGTCATTTGGTCACTCATCTCTTGTGATCCCTCTCTCCACTCGTTTTGGTTTTAGTGGAAAGAGTGACCTAAGAAGAGAAGGCTTTACGCTGCCCTAATGAAGATCAAATCATAGCCTTGGAAGAGAAGCCTATACGTTGCCCTAGAGGAGATGCCCTAACCCCTTAACACAGTCATGGAGGAGGCTTCTATAACGCAGCTAGGAGAGGCTTTAACGCAGGTCTAGAAGAGACCCTAAGCTGCCCTAATCGCAGGTCTAGGAGAGACCCTATGACGCTGATCTATGAGGCCCTAAATCTATTGTCATAATGTGCCCTAGTTGCAGGCTTATGAGGAGATCTATATGCAGAAAAGAGGAGACCTATATGCAGTCTAAAGAAGCCCCTATACGCTATCCAAAGAGGGAGATCTAGCCACAGTAAAGGAGGTCTCTTCACAGCTGAAAGAAAGACACCTAGCCGCAGTCAAGGAGGGTTTATCTATGTAGCAAGGACAGGCCTTCTATATGCTTCTCATACGCTGACCAAAGCCACAGTAAAAGAGAGTTCTATAGGCAGCTAAAGGAGGCCCCTAATCGCAACATTTAAGGGTGCCCTAGGATGAAGTCAATGAAGGCTTTATTTGCAGCGAGAGGAGGCACCTATATGTAGTCCTAAGGAGAGAGCTACACGCTGTTCAAAAGAGCCCTAGCTGCAGTTCAGTGAGTGCCCTAGTCACAGTCCAGATGCACCCTAACTATAGGCCTTATTCCACAGCGAAAGGACTAGATGCTGCCCTACATGCGTAGTTGAAGAAGGCTTCTATACGCTGTATAGAGGAAGCTTAGTCATGTGTTCAACACTGTTTTGGGACATCAGATTGCACCAGAAGGAGTGCAAGGTCAGAGCCCTAATCTATAGGTTGTTGGGTGAGTACAGGGCTTAGCGTTAGCCCTATACTCGTACATAGAACAACAACAAAGAAGAGGGACCTAGCCGCAGTGTTAGTAGCTTGTTTGGGTGCATGCTTGAGGGCTGGTACAGGTTGCAACTTATCATAACCAGTGATGACAAGTGAAGGATGGTCTTGTGGAAGGCAAATAGGCTGCTCTGAATAATAAAGGGGACAACCTTCTCTTGGAGAACAATTGCAAGTCAAATCTGGGAAGATTTTGGCACTATTAGGAGACAGTACTTTGGACCTGATTCATGCTCAGTCTTGCTGAGCTAGGCCGCAGGCCATAGCCAGCAACATGAGGATATTAGAAGGACTACGTTGAGGTTGGTTCATGTAGCAAAGAGCGGCATGGTGCTATAAGGGTCTCACCTTGGAGAACCCTATTCCAGAAGCTTGATAAGCTACAAATCAATTGAAGATTGAGGGCTGCTCTATCAGCGTTCTGAGCTGCAGCCCTTGGTGCAAGGAGTATAACTCCATTGTGTTATCTTCATGGTGAAGATCTTTTAATTGAGCAAGTCAAAGTGTTGACTTCAAATGTATTTGTACTATCTATCTCTCTACTGAACTATTGAAGAATATAAGAAGAATTGATCAAGGGTTTCCCCACATTGGGGTTTGTCCCTGGTTGGCGCCACATCTTGTGTCCTCTTGTCTTGGCTTGTTTTCAGATGTTTATGTTTATGTTCTATCTGCACTTTACTATCATGCTGATGTGATTGCTAATCTCGAATTTTTATTGAGCTAAATGGAAAAATGAAGTAAATTGCTCTAAGCATAGAACATACCTAAAATTAATGACAATGCATATCCCTCTTCATTAGGGATACTTTTGGCCGCATATCTCAGTTCTTGCACACCATTCCTAACCTTGGGATGACTAGGACGATCACCTTGTATTTTCATGTGGATCCTTTAGATCAACACCAAAAGTGACAGGAAGATTTCAAGATGTACCAGAGAATAGAAAGTTGAGATCACGTGTCTCAGATTATTTAGATAGAGTTCCACAAGCCATTATTCAGGCAGAGTTCGGTATCCACGCATTTTGCCTCAAGATGATTTTCTATTTGCTCCCTTTCCTTCATACATTTAGGTCTTTTAGAGACTGCTAGCGGGAAAGAGAGGTCCTCAGGACGTGCTCGCGGTTGGTTCTCAGAGGCATGTCGACTTCTAGAGTTGCTAACTGTCTCAGTTAAGCATGTTCCCCCATTCAGATTCTTCCTTGATGCATTTATCCATCTCTTGCCAACTCAATAGTTATTGAATCAAGTTATTAGAGGGGATATCTTCAGATTGTGCATTCAGGTCACTTAGACCTCACCTCAAACTAGCCTCGGCTTGAAGATGTCCTTTTACCTTGAGCACTTTTTGAGCTATAGGATGGCATCATAGTTCACTCCCCTTACAGAAGCAGATATTGGATGCATTCATTAGGATCCTATTGGGACAATTTTGAGTTAGTTCTCATAGGCTTCAGATAGATATTGACCACCATATAGCACAATTGGATAGGATTTGCCAGATGTGCCATCTACAAGAGCCAGAGACAGATACACACCTCCTTTTAGGTGCCCCTTATACATTAGAGGATGATATCATTGCCTAAATCGAGATTCTAGAAGCCCCCTTTTTACTTTCTTTTGGTACTAGCACCAATAGTGCATATCCCTTTTAATTAGGGATATTTTTAGCCACATATTTTTGTTCTTGCACACCATGCCCCGGCTTGGGATGACTAGGACGATCGACACGTACTTTCATGTGGATCCTAAGTTGCACGAAACGCTGAAACATCTAGAAGTTTCCGAAACGGGGACGGCTCGAAATGTGACCCCTGGAAAATGGAAACGCGTTCGAAACGTTTTATATATATATATATATATTGTCAATATTAAATAAATTATAATTTATAACACATTATTTTGCAATAAAAGAAAGAATGAGACATATAAATGACATTTTAGAAGGAAATCCAAATTTATATTAACTTCAAGTCTCCAACAAATGATTACATGATGCAAATATCCAAAATTAGCCTTTATAGATGAGGCTTTACATTATGTGCCAAAACTGAAATAAAACATGAACTAAAGACAATCATGGCTACATCAACATATCATTACTAATACAACTTCTTATCATCATCAACACAGATAGAACAAGATGCTTGTTCAGCAAAGGAGGCAACTCTACTAGTGCTTCTTGATGCACTTGCATCACCACTGGCAAAAATATCAAGAGCAGAAAGAGAGATCTCTAAATCTGAACATTCTGCATCCACATCCCATTGCTTATGAGGTCCACTTATATATTCTTCACCCCTACGAGACACAAGGTGTAGGTTTGAATGCACATATACAAGGTCCTTTGCCTTATGCGATCCCAACCTGTTGTGCTTTACACTATGAATGAAACTGTAGGTGGTCCAATTCCGTTCCGCTGATGAAGAACTTGCCACTTATGATAGGATACAAGTGGCAAGACTTTGCAAATGAACACCACTTGCCCGATGACAAGTCCACCACTTAACTGGGTCCATGGTCCTCCTCTCATTGAAAGCTGTGTTAATTTTAGGTATGTTCTATGCTTAGAGCAATTTATTTCAATTTTCACAGTTAGCTCCATACCTTTTCCAGATTAGCAATCACATCAGCATTAAAATAAACTGGAGATAGAACATAAACATAAATCGCAGAAGATAAGCCAAGACAAGAGGACACAAGATGTGGCGCTAGCCAGGGACTAACCCCAATGTGGGGGACCCTTGATCAATTCTTCTTATATGTTCTTCAATAGTTCAACAAAGAGAGAGAGAGAGAGAGATAGTACGTTTACAACAAAAGTCAAGACTTTGACTTATCTAGATAAGAACTTATATCATCTCTAAGAAGATGATACATGAGATCAGTTGAAGACATGCTGCTTCAACTAATTCTCCAAGGTGACTCCTTCACCTATCATTGTGCTGCATTTCGTCATCATGTTGCACCTCACCGCGCTGCACCATGTTGCACCGATCATCACTATGCTGCATCTCATCACGCTTCATTAATCATGACTGTACCCATCACTGTACTGCATTATGTTCCATTACTGCACCATGTTGCCATCCTGACCTATGTGTTGGCTGCACCTTGCTTGTTTGTTGTCCCTAGCATGCTTGTTGTCCTTAGCATACTTGTTGTTGCATGCTAGTTGTCCCTTGCATGCTAGCTGTAACATTGCATGCTTGGTGTATTTGTTGCTAAGTACCATACGACTGTCCCAATGTTAGATAGCTATCCCTTGCATGCTGCTCTCCTTCGAAGACAGATGCTCTGGCTGTCTCGGCAGTTCTCGATAGTTCCGGCTGTTCCTGGCTGTTTTGGCAGTTTCGGTTGTTCCCGGCAGTTCCGACAGTCTCGGCAATTTCAACTTTTCTGGCAGTTCCAACTTTTTTGGCAGTTCCGGCATTTCCTGCATTTCCGGCTTTTCTGGCAGTTCCGGCTTTTCCGACAGTTTCGGCATTTTCGGCATTTCCGGCTTTTTCGGCTTTTCTGGCAGTTCCGACTTGTCCGTTTTTTCCAGTTTTTCTGGCAGTTCCGACTTTTCCTGCAGTTTCGGCAGTTCCGTCTTTTCCGGTAGTCCCAACTTTTTCGAATTTTCTGGCAGTTCCGGCTTTTCCGACATTTCCGGCTTTTTTGGCAGTTCCGACTTTTCCGGTAGTTCCAGCTTTCTGCCCTCTGGATCAGGGCAACGTTATTCCTTAGGATCTCTCCTCCTACTAAAACACAAAGACAAGTAGAGAGAGGAAGAGATCCCAAGTGTGTTGAAACGACTTGAAGGCCACCTCTATTTATACTAAAACGTTGAGCACATGTGGGGTTTATTTGGTTGTTGGCTGACCTTGACGAATTGTCTTATAATGCAAATAAATTCTAAACTCCATGAATACCTATCGGAATCGGATGATCTTTAGATCAATCCTACACCTCTCGATGAGAGGGATCTAAGAAAAATATCAGCTGCCATAAATAAGATGACCCACATGGAGTTTGGCCCTAGTTGCCAATTTTAACACTCCCTCTCAACTAGGGAGAATTCCATCTGTTGATCCATATGTCCGACTGTACTATCACTGCCATTAGTGCCCTACACCGCTCTGCTCTGCTTTGCTGAACCATGAAGAAGAAGAATTGATCGAGAATGTCTCATACCATTCTCTGGTGACCCGAAGTCAGTTTTATTGATCCCAGATCAATATCACAAGAGAGTGTCTCAAACCACTCATACTGATCCCAGATCAGTTTCATTGATCCCAGATCAATGTCACAAGAGAGTCTGAAACCACTCACATTGATCCCAGATCAATGTCACAAGAGAGTGTCTCAAACCACTCATACTGATCCTAGATCAATGTCACAAGAGAGTGTCTCAAACCACTCATACTGATCCTAGATCAGTTTCATTGAACCCAGATCAATGGAGGTCATCCTAGCATAGGGAGTAACTATGAGAGGTCTATCATCCACAACCTTTGGGTAATGGTTTGGATCGGTTTCACTCCTAGTGAATCTCAACTTCATTAGACAACTATCAATCCTCTCATACTATGCCCGTGGTGTTTTGCTTCAAGCCATAGAGGGGTTTCTTCCACTTGTATACATGAGATTCCCGATCATGAATCTCAAACTCCTCGGGTTGTTCCAAACCTGTGGACATGCTGCATGAGGGGAATGGTCCCCTTATAAGATTTTCCTTCGGTACATCTCAGACATGTACCTTCATGCTCTACTTGAATTCGGACATCCCTATCACCATTTGACTCACATCAGGTAGGGCCCCATAGGTAGACCTCCGATGTTATAGATGCGATATGTCAATTGACATGATTCCCAATGGACCATCCCGCAACTTGATACAAATTGCCAACCCTGATCCCATGAGAAAAAGCATCTTTGAAAATTATATTTTTTAACACGTACCTTTCCATCGATGAATGCCACCCTGAAACCTTTGACTTCCATTTTCGAGATGGACACCAGGTTCTTCTTGCGATCAGGTACATAAAAGAGATTCTGTAAATGAATCGAGTTACCCTTATTCAATTGAGAGTTAACATTCCCAACACCCTTTCTGGGATAGGTGGCATCAGCGCCAAGTATAATCCCACGATTGTTTCCATCTCTACCAAATTAGAGAGTGCACCCATCTATCCGATGAAGTGCCTTGAAGCACTACAATCTATAAGCCAGATTCCCAAAGAATCTGAAGGAGAGGGCCAATACAAGATATTGCTTTTTATCTTATCAGAAACAACATTTGATTCTTCATACCTAGGGTTCCTTGCTTTCTATGAAGAGTTGGCCATTTCCTTGATGACCTGCATTGCTTGTCATTCCTTTGATCATTGAAGATGTCCCTGGAATGATTGTTATCATCATCAAGTGATGGGTCCCTGCCATTCAGACACTCTTTTGCATAATGGCCAAATTAGTTATCTGCCTTTTCTTCTACCCTGAGATTCGGTCTTCTAATGAAGTGATCTTTAGGTAGGCGTAGTGGCAGAAGGGAGCAGACCTGAACTACGTAGTGCTCGATCATCTTTCTCAGTTAGGAAGGATTGACGCCCGTGACCAGGAGGTGCGGATTTTGTTGGTGTCGGGATTGAGCAGAGCCTAGAAGCTCTAACCTTCAGTTTGCTGAGCCATAGGAGGCTATGGGTAAGTTGCAGAGTGGAGCTGGTGGGGTATTGTGGTCAGAACAATACCTAACAGGGCGAGACCAAGGAGGAGGGAGTTGCTGCCTAGGATTTCTAGCCAAGAAATCCGGATCAGTGGTGTAGTTGCACTAACAATTGGAGTGGGGGCATCTCGACATTGGTAGAAGGGTTTCCAGGAGGGAAATCGAGGATCAGTGGTGTAGTTGAACGAGTTAAGAGATTAGGATAGACTGGACGGAGCCTCAAACTTCGTGGTTTGGAAGGCTAGAATCTTGTCCGTTCTAGACAGGAATCATCTCAAGGACTTCGCCTTGAAAATGATAGCGATCCCAATTGACTCGGTTGAGAATGATAAGTACGAGGAGGCAATGGCGAGGGCCAAGAGCATCATCTTTGATGGTTTCAAGGACCATGTAGTACCACATATTGTCGAAAAGGATACGACAAATGCGATGTGGGAGGCCCTGACGAAATTGTATTAGTATATTTCTGTGCAGAGGAAGGTTCTACTAGAAAATTAGCTGCGTCATATCAGATGTAGAAAGGAGAACAAATCGACATCTTCCTGGGTCAGTTGAAGAAGATCCGGGATCAACTGACTTCCATAGGGCCACGCCGGATCAAGAATTGATGGCGAGGACAACCCTGAACGCAGTCTCAAAAGACTAGGAGGTGTTTGTCCAGAGCATATTGGGCAGGTTGACTCTTCCAGATTGGGAGGAACTGTGGGTGGCTCTTCGCCAAGAAGAGATCAAAACGCTTACGAAGGCGGGAAGCAGCGACAAGGGGGTCAGAATCAAGGAGGAGGAAGAGGAGTATGCTGCCCTAGCATCTGAGGGAAAGCAGGAGAAACGAAAGAAGAAGGACCTCTCAAAGGTCAATTGCTTCCGCTGTGGGGAACTGGGTCACTATGCGAGCCAGTATCCGAGGAAGAAGAGCAAGGGAGAGGCTTCCAAGACCAAGGCTATGTCAGCAAGGGCGGAGAAGGAAGTTGAGACAGATAATGAGTGTGCCATGAGTGCTCACACACCACTTGAAAGGAAGTGGGGAGACATCGAGCTATAGTCAGATGGACTACAGATGATGAGGGGCAGGATCCTTGAGGTACCCAGCCTCTTAGATTATACCTTGCTACAGGAACCCCAAAGAGAAGTAGTAGACTAGCGGATGTCAGTAGAGACGGATGCGGATGGAGCGAGAGAGGGAGCTACAGTGCAGGAGTCCTAGGACAACGTGAGGTAGCAGTGCGAGGTGTATGGGGTTGTTGCAGCAACGCAAAGGTCAGAGAGGGCGCACTTGTCAATGACTGAAGGAGTTTCAACATCATGGTTGTCCCTAGCATGACAAAGGTGGCAGAGTTGGGAGATCAGTTACTTACTTCTCAGTGATTGAGTTGCAATGCAACAGTTAGCAGTGGCAGTGCTATGGGCAGCATGATGCAACATGATGAGAGGGGTAGCAGTACATGATGCAGCAGTGGTAGTGGCAGGGCCATGGGTAGCAGTACATGATGCAGCAGTACAGAGGATGTTGGGCAGTAGGCCTAACATCAACACAAGGACCGATGCTGGATGATCAGGGTGATGCTCAGTGAAGAGTATTACTAGAGCACAGTCCTCGCTAAGAGGGAGTGTTGATTTGGGGTAGCATTGGATGTACTCTAGCCACGAAAATTGGTGGAGAGGCTAAAGCACATGAGATCTCCAATACCCAAAAATGGTTTGGGAAGATTCCTAAACAGCTTGGGAGATATTAAAATAATTAATATTTTTTAATGAGTCCCTAAGTCTAAACTTAGGGGAAAAATAAAATATTACGTGAATTAATATAAAACTGTGTTAGAAGGGTCCAAAAGTCATGGATCAAGCTAGAGTTAATCTTAGCCATTGATTAGGGACTTAATGTCGGTTGTTGAATTGTCAACGAGAAAAGTATAAGAGGAGGCTTGAGGGTCACTTGGAGAACACACCGAGTTGATCAAGAATTCGATTTTCTGGGGCAGGGCTTGCTGAGGAAATCAAAGGAGTGATCAGAGTTGCAGCTGAGGGGGAGTGAATGTAGAAGTAGAGAGGTAGAGAGGGTACCAGGAGCATCAATGCAGAAGTTGAGAGAGAGGGACGCAGAGCCAGCTAGAGGCCACACAGAGCCAGTTAGGGCCCACAGAGAGGCAGCCAGGAGCTGCGCAGTGCGAGAGAGAGCCAACGTGGGTGAGACAGAGGCTCTCGACGCTGACGCAATGCCTCTAGAGGCTGACGCAGGGCAAGTTGGGGTGATGCTGGAGAATTTGTGGGGCATATTAGAGCTAAGAGCTGTGGGATTGTTCATCTGGGATTTTAGTCGAAATATCTGTCTTCGACTTAGAGGTACTACTGCCGAGATCATTGTCTGTTGGGTGAGCCGGTTTGGCATCCAGATTGTATTATGAAACTGCTTAATAATAAAACCCTTAGATAGCTGCACCAGTTTTCCTGCGTTGGGTTTTTCCGGGGACATTAGTCCAAAAATAACGGTGTCACTTGTGTTCTTGTTTTCCCTTCAGTTGATGATCTGTAATGTGTTGAGCATGTACTTGTATTTATTTTCAGTATTTACATGGTAAATAACTTGTTAATTAAACAGAACAAGTAGGCAAAAATAAATCTGAAAGTACATGAAGGATTTCTAACAGTTAGACTTAGAAATTCCAACATTCGTTGCGTCCCCGGTACTGGTACGCCACCAAAATAGGCGTTTCCTGCAACATAGCGTGGATCTATTAGATCAACACTAAAAGCAACGAGCGTAAGTACAAGGTGCACTGGAGTAGAGAAGGGTGAGATTATGTGTCTCAGATTAGCCTCCCCCACCTGCCCCTTGGGGATCGATGGATTTCATCAAGAATAGTTCAATGATGCTGAATCATACATCAGGGCACGTATCCCTAGAGCACTAAAAGGAACAACCTAGAGCGGCGTGTCGCCATCTTGTCCAATTATTTCCCCGCCCCATAGGAGCATCTAGAAATCTATTTAGAGCTTGTTTTTTTTTTACCTCGAATGTTTGGAGTATCTTGTTGTAAAATGTAACTAGGTTCGGTCTTCATAATGACATTAAATTATGAATTTGTAAATGATGAAATAAAAGGAATAAAATAATTTTTGTAATGCCTTGCTTCATGGGTTTCATGAGCAAGAGGTTTTATTTGTTAGTGGCTCCCATTGAGAGCCTTCAGATTTATTATCGAGTCAAAGAGTCAATGTCATGTATGAAGCCCTCTTCTTGAGCATATGTAAAATGTATATGATTCTATGTTTGTCTAAATAGCCCTCCAAAAAGGTAAAAACAATCCTCTCTTGAAGTTGGCCTGCAAACTGTATGGAACATTCATGTCGGCTCACCTCAAATAGACACACCTATTCGGTTGGACACTTCAACTCATTTATGGAAGACAAACTACTATAAATACCTAGCTAAGATTTTCACATAAGGATAGTTCAAGGATTCGATACCTCTGAGATTTTCGGATGGGTAATCATAGTGAATAAACTTCGCATATCTGGGTCTTTTGGCAGAGAAAACTGTTCGAATTTCTTCTGTAATTTTGGTGGGCATTACAGTGATAAGTTTGATGACAAATCACAATTCAGACTTCACTCATCTCTGAGATCTTACAGAACAATAAGCTCGGATGTCTGAGGCAAGTTCGTATGCATCTCAAGAAGAGACTCGAATGGAGAAGGGACAACGGGAACCCCTCCATAGTCAATCAACAACAAGGGAATTTAGATCGCTCCTATGATCACTGTGGCAGCAAGGAAGAATGGTCTTTGTATAGATCACAGTTTGGTGTCCTTGTAGAAGTCACAGTTCCACAACATTAAGAAGCTACAACTCAATATTGTGCCATGAAGATTCAATATATACAATAGAGAAAGACTTAGGAAGAGGAGCACAAATATGTGACCAACCCTTTGTAATATGAGGTCTCTGTACTATTTTAGAAATAAGGGTTCGGTTTTGCTGCTAAAGGAAGAGGCGCGTTACAGTCTAACTACATGATGACAGTAATGATGAAAGATCTGAAGAATAAGGTTGAATCGAAATAAGAGTGACTGTCAAGAGGACTTGTGTCTTGATCTTGGAGAGGCTAATAGGTCAAGGGTCTTGGTCTTGGTATTCGTCAATTGGAATCTCTATAAGAAGAATTTGTGCAGGTTTTCCTCTCAAAGAGTGATAGGTTTTAGCCCTGGCAGAGAGCCAACATCTTGTGTTCTTGTCTCTTTTGTTTTGGTAATTATTTGATGAAGTAAGAAAACACACTCCAATAATAACAAGAGAAGATTGTGTTAATAAGAAAAAGTAAAAAGTACCTCACAAATAGTTATCATCGTCAAAGGAATCTTATTAACCTGATTGCCCTAGATTCTTCATCATGGTATCAGAGCTAACGCGTTGAAGTCAAAGGAAGGGCAGCGAAGAGACATTCAAAGATAAACTTTCAAGAAGGGCATTAAAGCAAGTTGAAGGTTATCAAAAGAAACGGATCAAGATCTACATTAAAGAATCAAACCCTAGATTGAAGAAGCAATCTACAACAACAAGAGTTTTTGTTTCCATAGTCATCATCAAAAGGCCACAAAGACCCTCATGAAGTTGCCTACAAAGCAAGATAGCTCAAAGGACCTTAAAAACAAAGATCACATCATCTTGGAGAAAGTCGAACCCTAGAAGTAGTTTTGATCTACACTACAAAAAATGCGAAGTATATTGAAGGCGAGAGGGCATTGTCATCATCTTGAAGGTTATAAAACAAGCAAGGATCCTCTCCTTGCCCTAGAATAAGATCATCTGAGGAAGCAACAAATCATCCTCATCAAAAGAAGCAACCTTTTCTATTGGAGAAAGGCTTTTTTCATTTGTAAGAAAACCATCCAAAAGGGAGCTCTAATACATCTTCTTCAACCATCATCAAAGTGATCAAGTAGCAGAGTTCATCTTCACTTTTCAAGTAACTTTTAATCTTTAATTTATTTGGTAAAATGACTTTGTGTTTGCAATAAGATCTATAAATCGGATGCGTTATCGAAATTCCTTGCATGAAGGAGGAGGATAGACATAGTCCTCTAAGAAGTTGAAGTCACTGAACATATCAAAGGGTCTCCTCAGAATACATGGAAAGGGATTCTTATGAAAGATCCCCTCATATAACAATTTTGGAGACATCAAAGAAATGTATATTATAAGCTCATAAGACTATTCTCTGAAGATATGATAAAGAAGGTCACATGAATTAGATTTGACCTACAAAAATGTCAAAATATCAAAGGATGAAGGATATCTTCATAAGATCTCATATAGAAGATCTGAGAAAGAAGATAATCATTATTGATCTATAATACACTCACTGATAATCAAAGTAACAAATATCCATGGGATAGGAAAGTTACCTCATTCAACTTGTGATTTCTATGCAAGATAAAAGAAGACAAGTTGAGGGCAAAAGTGTTGAGGAATCAAACATCCGCCGGAAAGAAAGGGGGTTTGGAAAATTCTAGTACTCAGAAAAGGGAAAAAGAGCATAGCTGAAATTCAATGCTATGGAAGTAAAAGGTTATGTACTTTACAGGAAAGATTGTCCTTAGCTTAAGAAGGACAATAACAAGAAGAATAGAGAAGAAGCCCATTTCATTGAAGAATTGGAGGAAGCTGAAAGAAAGAAGAACAAGGAAGGAGAAGCATTAGAAGCAAGAGCTCGTGACATTACCATAGGGAAATATGAAGGATTGCTGGAACAAAATCTATGGTAGTCAACTTTGAAGAATATAGCTCTTGGTGACCTCATTGAAAGATCAAAAGAAAAGTCATCCAGGACAAGTCTCATCATACATCAGTCAAAAGGGAAACATCTGTTGAATAAGGATATGCGAGATCCTCAAGATTCTCTGATGGAATCCTCATCAGAGGATTCACAGATCTAGAGTGGAAGCAAGTGTATCATTAGGGACTCCAACTTATGGAATTCATGGGGTGATGGTATGATGACATGAGAAATGAAGCAGATCAAGGGGTTGAAGATCTTTTCAATCAAGGAAACTGTTGGAAGAAGCCTAGATGACCTAAAGGTAAAATGAGGTATGTATGCTTGTATTTAGTATTATAAAGTTATGATGTATGGTTGCAGGTAACATGGATCACTACTTTTATCTTGAGAAGCATGATCAAGGGAAAAGGATCTCCTCCTCTGAAAGGATGCAGGAAGGCATAAGTTAGACTAGATGAAATCAACATAATATGTCCTCATATGAAGTATGAGGTGGTTGATTACAATTAAGGAACTCTGATTGGAAGCTCTTGGGAATGAAATGTGTAAGAGGAAGAGATCGTGAGATATGCAACCATGATAAAGGCGATCAACATCCAAAAGACCAAGAAGATTTGACTAGGAAATCTCTCAGAAAGATATGAAGACCCTGATGAGAGTCTGAAAAAGATGGAGACCCTTGACAATGGATATCTTTGGGAGATGTGTCAACATGTATGCAGGATGTTGATACCTACATGAAGATGTCACAATGAGGAGCCATCTCGTAAGGTGCTATTTGATTTAATGTTTGTTTTGATTTCTTGAATAATATCTGGATGAGCTCATGCAGGGCTACTAGAACAAGAGTTGTAAGTGCAAGTACAACTAGCATTCATGTGGTGGATGGAAATTCTTGAAAGAAGCATGATGAGAAAGAAGTAGCCATATGAAGAAGGTTCCATATATGTACCAAGAAGGCCACTTTCCATGAAAAAAGGAATGACATGACTGACCAAGGAGGAAAGTGATCAATAGCTAATGCCCTACAAGGAAGAAGCTTGATTGAATTTCATGACATCAAGGAATGAAATTGATCAAATAGCTGAAGGACCCATGAAGAAGAAGTTGCTAATGAAAAAGAGAGTCCCTAGTTAAGAGGGAGCTCTCCGAAGTCCTTGTTGATTTTGGGTAGCATCGAATGTGCTCTAGCCATGAAATTTGTTGGAGAGGCTAAGGCACATGAGATCTCCAAAACCTAGAATCGTTTGGAGAAATTCCACTCGGATGGAGAGATATTAAAATAATTAATATTTTTAATGAGTTCCTAAGTCTAAACTTAGGAAAATTAAAATGTTAATGCGTATTAATATAATATGTGTGAGAAAGTTGTAAGTGATGAGGATCAAGCTAGTTCTAATCTTAGCCGTTGATTAGGGACTTAATCTCGGCCGTTGAATCGTCAACAGGAAAAGTATAAGAGGAGGCTTGAGGATCAATTGGAGACACACCGAGAGAGATCAATAATTCGATTTTATGGGGCGAGGTTTGCTGAGGAAATCGAGTTAGTGATCTATTGCAGCGAGGGGTAGTTCAACAAGGTGTTTTCATCCAAAGCTGAAGAATACATAGCAGAGAGGTAATGAGGTGCTGAGAGAGATAGCGCAGGCCTAAGAAGGGCTGACGCAGAGGTTGAAGGAGGCAACATAGAGGGCTGTAGTGGCTAACGCAGAAGTCGTAGAGGGCTTCAGAGGCAGTGTTGGGAAGATTCTGTGGAGCAAACTGAGAGAGATCAGCTGGGAGAGGGTGACCCAGTTCCAAAGTAGTGCTTGGAGCAGCTTCCGCTGTCTAGCACAAGGAACAATTAGAGTCACTATGGGGTTGATCATCTGGTTACTGATTTGCTGGAATAGCTTTACTTTAGTGCATGATCTGTATCTGTGAAGGCTGCATTTGTGTTTACTTCAATGTTTATGCAATTAAACAACTTGTTAATGTAAAGAACAAGTAGGAGACAGTAAATCAGAAATTGCAGTAGGGGTTTCTAATGTGTTAGATTCAAGAATTTTCCCAGTCCCTAATTAAAAGGGAGCTTGGGCAAGTTCCTGGTCAGAAGGAGTTTGGGTACATTCCTTTGTAGGAATGGGCATTTCTTCCCTAGTTGAGAGGGAGAGATAGACACAACATTCTTGTCTTCACTTGGGAAGAAAGAATGGAGGATTGGGTAATCATCTAGCATCCAATGCTCTTTGAGGATGTGTAGGGCATCCAAGATAAGAGTAGGCAAGATGATCGATATTCTTTGAGGGTTGGGAACCCAAGATAAGAATAGTCCTAGAAGGTCATACGGAGTGAACACCCGGGTGGGTATATACCTTGAGAGACAATGATGAAGGTGTCTATAGTCATTGGTCTCGCCAACATTGTGCTATGATATGATGAGAGATAGAGCTGTCAGTCAAGGCCTTGTTGTGGAAACAATGTTGGTTACTATGATGCTATGACAGATGGGTTACCAATCTGATTCTTCTTATGAGAAATTCTTCAGATTGAGAATTACCAAGTACCATTATGAATACCTCCCTAGTTAAGAGGGAGTGTTGTAAAATGTAACTAGGTTCGGTCTTCATAATGACATGAAATTATGACCTTTGTAAATGATGAAATAAAAGGAATAAAATTATTTTTGTAATGCATTGCTTCATGGGTTTCATGAGCAAGAGGTTTTATTTGTTAGTGGCTCCCATTGAGAACCTTAATATTTATTATTGAGTCAAAGAGTCAATGTTATGTATGAAGAGCTCTTCTTGAGCAAATGTAAAATGTATATGAGTCTATGTTTATGACTAAATAGCCCTCCAAAAGGATAAGTACAGTCTTCTCTTGAAGTCGTCCTACAAACTGTATGGAACATTCATGTCTGCTCACCTCAAATAGACACACCTATTCAGTTGGACACTTCGGCTCATTTATGGAGGACAAACTACTATAAATACCCAACTAAGATTTTCATATAAGGACGGTTCAAGGATTCGATAACTTTGAAATTTACCGCTGGGTAATCACTGTGAATAAACTTTGCATGTCTGGGCCTTTTGGTGGAGAAAACAATTGGGATTTCTTCTGTAATTTCGGTGGGCATTACAGTGATGAGTTTGATGACAAATCACAGTGCAGACTTCGCTCATCTCTGAGATCTCAACAGTAAGCTTGGATGTCTGAGGCAAGTTCGTATGCATCTCAAGAATAGACTCGGATGGAGAAGGGACAACAGGGACCCCTCTATAGTCAATCAACAACAAGGGAATTCAGATCCCTCCTATGATCACTTTGGCAGCAAAGAAGAATGGTCTCTGTATAGACCACAATTCAGTGTCCTTGTAGAAGTCACAGTTCTGCATCATTAAGAAGCTGCAGCTCAATATTGTGCCACAGAGATTTGATATGTACTGTAAAGAAAGACTTAGGAAGAGGAACACAAATATGTGACTAGCCCTTTGTAATATGAGGTCTCGGTACTATATTAGAAATAAGGGTTCGGTTCTGCTGCTAAAGGAAGAGGAGCATTACAGTCTAACTACATGATGACAGTAACGATGAAAGATCTGAAGAAGAAGGTCGAATCGAAAGAAGAGTGACTATCAAGAGGACTTGTGTCTTGATCTTGGAGAAGCTAATAGGTCAAGGATCTTGGTCTTGGTATTCGTCAATTGGAATCTCTATAAGAAAAATTTGTGTGGGTTTTCCTCTCAAAGAGTGAGAGGTTTTAGCCCTGGCAGAGAGCCAACATCTTGTGTTCTTGTCTCTTTTGTTTTGGTAATTATTTGATGAAGTAAGAAAACACACTCTAATAATAACAAGAGAAGATTGCGTTAATAAGAAAAAGTAAAAAGCACCTCACAAATTGTTATCATCGTCAGAGGAATCTTATTAACCTGATTGCCCTATATTCTTCAACATATCCCTCGCTGTTACATTCCCCCTAGGAACATGCAACTAGACGCACCACTAGTTCCAAGGGACTACGACAGTGAGCTAATGCCTAGTTCGCCTCTCTTGCCGTCGCTTGTCAAGCCTAGGAGCCCATGATATCTTTAGCTCTATTACAAGATCTCCCTATCTCACTCTTTCTATCTTGCCAGGCTATTCATAATTTTGTATCATGACACAGTGTTTTATAGACGTGCTGTGATAGCACTACTGCTTGTTACTTTCTTTCTTTATATTATTTTCAGCATATTCTAGGGGATGTGCTTGCATTCCCACATCGTATTCATACTATCTGTACTCTTCATTGATCCCATTGACTTACTTTTGTGGTCATTTGTTGGATATTAATAAAATTATCTTATCTGAAATATTAAATGAAAGCACTTGAATGCAAAAATGGTTGACGTACCTCACAATAGATAATCCACCTTCATGGATGAATAGCCTAAACTAATGAATGCGCTGACTGGAAAATGAATGAGAGTCATTTGATGCTAGCTATCTGTGGATCGTGGGATGGCGGCTGATTGGAAAGCTGCAACCTAGGAGAAATTTTTTCTCCTAGGGTTACCCAGGTATCTAAATGTGTAACAATACCAACGCACTCATTTGAACATTAATATTTGCTATACGCTTGAGTCCAATTTCTTAATCATTGGTCATTAGTGGAGATCAATATAATGTGATTTTTTCTTTCTTTCCAATAAATTAAGTGGGAAGTATTTTCTTAGCTTGCCAAAATCGCCTGTTTCCTCTTACTCGATTGGATAAGGAAACTTGTAAAGTCTTTGAGTTTTTGCTTGGGGAACAATAAGATGTTGACTCCATAACTTCTCAAGATATCTGACTAAAACTTCATAATTTGTAACTTCATAAATAAGAACCCCCTAACTTCATAACTTTATAAGATGCTGACCTCATAACTTCTATAGTTATTCCGATTTTGGGAAGCACAAGGAAGGTGATACCAGTTCCCAAAAGGTGAAGCTTGAGGTTTAAGGTTCTGACTCATGGGCGGTCGCTTGTGTTGGATAAACTGGAATATCTAATGAAGCTCTCACGTTGTTTTCAATGAAAATTCTCTGTATGGAAACTCTTTAAGTTTGTTAGAACATGTCTTTTGCTGCTGTGAGGATTATAGTAACACAAGTCTTTTGAGGTTTATTGTTGTACTTCAAAAGATGAATGATTTACTGTTATTGCATCCAGCTAGAGTGTTGGTTAAAAACCTTCTTTCAGCTTGACATGCGTGTTTTTGCCTATTGCATGACCTACATCTTGATTGAAATCATTCATAATCTCATCTCAATTGTGGTATGCCTTTGTAGACTGAAAGTTCTTTGAAGTTTGAAGAACTAGCTAGTTTGTGTTACTTATCTATTTCCTGGATGATTGTGATAGTGTTTCTGTGATTATAGTATGATAGGAAATAATCACTTAAGTTCTGCATGTAATTTATATCTTAAAAGATGTTAACCATTTGGAAGGGGACATATTATACTATATATTAGGTGGAATTTTTTATCATAATTAATTTGTAGAATTATAATGAGATTCCAAGAGCTGTTTTCTTCAGATTTTTGTGGCTGTCACACACATGCCAATTTCCTTTCTTGGATTGAATTTCTGTCTGATAAAGAACAAAATTACTTAATGGCATTCCGGTGTAATTATAGTAGTACTTGTCTCTGAAATTTTTGAAAACTGATATACAGGTGAAGATGAAAATGAAGAACATCAAGATGAGGAAGAAAATAATCAAAGTATATCACAGGCATATGACCTAGTTGGTTCCCATCCATTAATTCCAAATGGGGATGATGGCAAAGCTTCTTCTGGGCCTTCTGGAACTGATTCTAGTATTCCATCAATTTCAGGAAGGTTGGTTGTCAAGAAGTCTGCTTATGAGTCTTATGATTGGAGTGATGACAGTCCATTGACTTCGAACGGCATGGCTGCTGATGATGCTGCTTTTTGGACAAATGAAGTCCAACCTTTTTTCAGGTTTGTTTCCAAACTATAGGTAGAAACAAGCATGCTAGGCCATGTAATGTACTGAAACTATATCAATAATCATTATGGAATGTCACATCCATTAGCATTGTTGTGTCTCTGACTCTCTTAGGTACTGTTACCACCTTAGTTGCACGGTATGGGGAAATGGGAACTTGTATCCGAAACAGGAATGCACTGGAAACATGGCCCCCAAAAAATTAGGAAACATGGATATATATATATATATACACGCACACACACACACACACGTTAAATTCCTAATACCAGCTAGATTTGTTTCTCATGGCATTTTAATTTATCCTCAGTTTATTATTTATTTACTGAAATATAACTGAATCATCCAAAGTAAACTCACTGGTATCTTTAACTTCTAGAATAAAAATATGCAGCGGAAATAAACCTGAGAGGTGAATCACACATTGCAAAATTAATTAACCCACAAACAATTCTCTGTCATTTCATTATATGGAATATTAGGGTTTTTGGACCCACGGAGATACAAGGGTAAATACAATTTGGAAACTGCAACTCAGCTCCCTCAAAATGAATTTGGCCCAGGTAAATCGGCCTCAAGGAAATCTTGCCTCCAGTTGAAATCGCTTTGAAGCAATCGACCTTTAGCAATGAGATCTGTGCCCTCCAGCAACTCGATCTGTGCCCTGCCACTAATGTGCACTGTGTTGACCCTGCCGCCCGCACCTACCTACAAGTCAGTGAGAAAAGCCTTCAACCCCACAAGGTGTGGTTGGTGGCAGGGAACTCAGAGAAGGGGCTGTCACACTAATCCCAACTCTCTCCGTTTGAGCTATCTCCTAGGTTAGCTAAGGGGGGTGGTCCCAAATGAAAAGTTAAGCTAAAAACAAAGATGCGAATTTCTAGGACAATTGTTAGAGTTAAATAGATTGTTTATCTAAGATCTATAAGCAAAACATGATATAAGCAATAGCCATTAACCATAAGATAAGCATGAAACACATAAACGACCAGTGCCTTCAAAGTGTTGCTCTTTAAGAAATGAAATTTTTTTTATTGTATTTTTATTTGCTTAGAATGAAGTCAAATGCTTTCAAATGAAAGAAGAAAATATGTGATAATTTTTCAAGATAGAAAATAAGTTAAGGGCTCAAGAAACTTCCTCTTGAGTAAATCTTTTGATGTCTATTGAGATTGCTGGCTTGAACAACTTGTGGGATCTTTGATATCCTTGGAGGTGACTGTTCCAGCCGAAGAAGTCCTGACACTCCAATAGAGTTGGCAACCTGTCTTTAAATAGCAAATGCATGCAAACCAATTGTTAGTGCAAAAGAGACTTGGCATATAGAGACCACGTTGAGCTTGTCATTGAACCGACAATGACAAGTTACAACGAGAGCACAAAATATACCAAGCCCAGAGGAGATTTGAGATAGCTGCAAATCTCTCCTCCCTAGACAATAGTGCCTTCAGGCAAATGCACAAAGAGAAACAACTAGATAGCAAACGTAAAATCAAATGAATAATAACATCAAACGACACCGGTATACCTCATCAACCAAAGCATGCGCCACAAAAGAAGCCAGTAACCCCAAAGACTTTTATTTATTTATATGAAAGGTAAGTACAAAATCCAGCAGAGTCTCCGCCAGCCCAATAGCTCGTTCTATGATTATACAATAAGAGCCCAAGGCTCATATAAATAAGGAAATGGGAGGAGATCCCAATGCCAAGAGACAATGACAAGTGTAGCAAGTGACAATCCCAATGTAAAACGAATTTGTACAAGTGGTTGAGTTACTGGCTGTTGGCTGCCAACGAACTGCTGTAGATGTCCATCAAAAATACTGTTTGACTGCCCATGCAAACTGCTGTTTTGACTGCCTGCCCACGTAGGTAAACTGCTGTTAACTATGTGTAAACTGCCACCGTAACTTGCTGTCCACGTCAACATGCTCTGACTGCCAACTTGTTGTTTTAATTGCTGTATTAACTTGCTGTTAACTATGTGTAAACTGCCACCGTAACTTGCTGTCCACGTCACTATGCTCTGACTGCCAACTTGCTGTTTTAATTGCTGTATTAACTTGCTGTTTGACTGCCCACAATTCTGCGCTGCCCACGTAATGCTGTGCTGCCCACGTAATGCTGAGTAATATGCTGATACGTTATGCGTATTGGCTGTGAGTGGGCTAGCGTTACATACCTGTTTGACTACCCACGTGGCTGCCTTTTTGACTGCGTACGGACTGAGCTGCGTATAAAACTGTGTTGACTACAGGTATATGCTGCCCACGTAACTATGCAGGGATATCCACGTAAACTGTTTGACTGCCCATTAGACTTGCGTATATGCTGCCCACGTTAACTATGCTGACCTGCCCACGTTAAACGCTGGAATATATGCGTACATTCCTTTAGTTGAGCTGAGTTATATGCGTATTTTTGGTGGGCTGAGGTGGGCCCCCTCCTCATTTACTTTATACTTTCAACCTTATAATATTTTCACATCAAAAATTAAATCAAAGTGAACTTCAAAAATTCCATTGCCTTATGAACTCAACGTGGTGCCTGTTTGACTTTGACTTTCTTTGACTTTGAGTTGAAACTTTTTTGGTGGGTCCCACATGCTTGCCACATCACCCTTGATTCTCTGCATAATTTCCATGTCAAAATTTGACTTATTTTGACTTTGGAAAAATTTATAAATTTTTCCAATTATTCATTTTTTTGAATTTTTTCTTCATTTTTGCCATTGTCACTTGAAAAATCGCCTTTTGAGGGACTTTGAGTCATTTTTTGACCCCCAAAGTGGGCTCTAGGAGAATGCTGGGCCTCTAAGGATGAATTTTGACTGGTCATACGCCCCAGACATCTCCTAAGGCCACTTATTTATGCCTTTACATAAAAAATAATTAAAAAATCCCGTTTTGCGGGAAATTTTTAACTATTTAAAAATCCTACTTAGACCTAGCCAAATTCCACGAAACTTTTCGTGTGATCTAGTATGGTAATATACATCGACCCTAGACACTAAGATGTGTCAGGGGCTCAATCTTCAAACCTTCACCTCGGCTTTGGGGT
>APFE031621447.1:396940-410240 GCA_000404065.3 Pinus taeda
TGATGGTACAAGTGTCCTCTGGATCATCCTTGGGCATGGAGTCTTCACATAATCATCAGGTGCTACTCCAGTAGTCAACACACTGGAAAAACCCCAGCACTACAGTAACTCAGCTTGCTCCAAACAAACAAAATCTCCTTCCGACAACTTAGCCCTACAACCTCCTCCAACTCAGCCCTCTTGGATTTGCTGAAATCCACTCTCGCTTCTTCCTTCTTTACGCACTGGTCACTGAGCCACTCTCACTGCAGACAAAATCCCTCTTTCTCATGATGACTCACTCACACACTTGTGCTCTTCGTTGTGGCTCACCTCCATCGCTAGCCTCCATTTATAATTTTCATTGATGTTGATTTGGGGTAGCATCGGATGTGCTCTAGCCACGAAAATTGGTGGAGAGGCTAAAGCATATGAGATCTCCAATACACATATATGGTTTGGGCAGATTCTAAACATTTTGGGAGATATTAAAATCATTAATATTTTTAATGGAGTCCCTAAGTTTAAACTTAGGGAAAATAAAATATTAATGTGAACTAATATAAAACTGTGTCAGAAGGGTCCAAAAGTCATGGATCAAGCTAGAGTTAATCTTAGCCGTTGATTAGGGATTTAATCTTGGTCGTTGAATTGTCGATGAGAAAAGTATAAGAGGAGGCTTGGGGTTCACTTGGAGAACACACCGAGTTGATCAAGAATTCGATTTTCTGGGGCAGGGCTTGTTGAGGAAATCGAAGGAGTGATCAGAGTTGCAACTGAGGGGGAGTGAATACAGAAGCAAAAAGGCAGAGAGGGTACCAGGAGCATTAACGCAGAATCCGGGAGAGAGGGACCAGAGCCAGCTAAAGGCCACGCAGAGCTAGTTAGGGCCCACACAGAGGCAGCCAGGAGTTGCGCAGTGTCGGAGAGAGCTAGCGTGGGTGATGCAGAGGCTCTAGAGGCTGACGCAGGACGAGTTAGGGTGACGCTTGGCTGACGCTGGGCCAGAGAGGCTGACGTAGTCCCTAAAGGCAGGTGTTGGAGAATTCGCGGGGTAGATTGGAGCTAAGAGCCGTGGAATTGTTCATCCGGGCTTTTAGCCGGAATATCTGTCTCCGACTAAGAGGTACTATTACCGAGATCATTCTCTACTGGGTGAGCCGGTTTGGCACCCAGATTGTATTCTGAAATTGCTTAATAATAAAACCCTCAGATAGTTGCACCAGTTTTCCCACATTGGGTTTTTCTGGGGACATTGGTCCAAAAACAACGTTGTCACTTGTGTGCTTGTTTTTCCTTCAATTGATGATCTGTAATGTGTTGAGCATGTACTTGTATTTATTTTCAATATTTACATGGTAAATAACTTGTTAATTAAATAGAACAAGTAGGCATAAATAAATCAGAAAGTACATGAAGGGTTTCTAACAATTAGACTTAAAAATTACAACAATTGAGTCCAAATCTCTAACCCCAATATCCCCTCTAGAAACGTCTTGAATCTTCCTTCTAGAATCATCTTGAAGATCAACAGTTGAGATTATTTCTGAGTCACTTAAATAATTAAATTATTTATCCTTAAAAAATAACCCAGTTATCCACAATAATTAATTGATTTTAATTATTGTACTTTTCCTAAGTTAAACTTAGGAAAGAAGACATAAATCACTATAAGAGGCAAATAATGTCTTCCACATGCTAAGACACCAAGAAATTGTAGAAGACCTTTCCGATGCTACTCACATCAACACTCCCTCCTAGCAAGGGAGGAATTCTCCATCAACCCCAACTTGTCTCGGTACTTCACAAACTTTCCCTTCACTAGAGGCTCTGTGAGAACATCTACCACTTGCTCCTCTATAGAAATGTATTGCAATCTCACAACACCCCTCTGGACTCTCTCTAATGAAGTGATATTTGATCTTGATATGCTTGGACCAATCATGAAACACAATATCATCAGAGAACTTAATGCAAGTCTCATTATCATAGTGTATCACCATTGGCCCCATCTGCAAATCAAATGATCCTGCAAGCATCTTGTGAAGCCACAATGCCTTACAACGCGCCATACTTGCTACCATGTACTCTGCGTTTGTTGAACTGAGTGCCATTGACTGCTGCTCCCTGCTAAACCATGAGATCATCGCTGATCCTAAGCTGAAACAACATCCAAATGTAGACTTTCTGTCCACCACACTCCTTGCCCAATCAGAATTTGTGTATGAGAATTTGGTGTATCCTCTCAATAGATAGAGATCTCTCTCCCTCCTACTGATCACTTGCTTCTTGCTAAAATCGATGCCCTTCAGCCCAACAACCACCTCACCTCCTGTAACGTTGACCTCTAGTCCTCTGTCTTCCATGGCCGAAACTGAAAGGAGATTCTTCTCCAAACCCATACATATAACACTTCATTCACGTCCATGATGCCACTTGAGTTCATCTGGAACTCGATACTCTGGTGCCCTTGACTACATACTTGGCCTTGTCACCAAGCTCCGCATTTGTATCTTTGGGACCCCTTGCCATGCTGGTGAAGAAGTCTTGCGATCCGATCATATGATGAGATGCTCCACTATCCACGAACCAGAGACCTCTCGTGACAATTCCAGAAAGGGAAGATACTAGGGCAAAGTTTTTATCGAACTTCTCTGCCATCTCCTCCCTCTATGTAGTTGCTGCTTTACCAATCTTACCCTTACCCTTCTTTTTGTTAGGACACTGCTTGGAAAAATGCTCGAACTTATGAGAAGCAAAGCATTTAACTTTGCTCATGTCCTTTTCTTTTTTACTTTGTGAATACGCTTCTCCACTCTCGTTCTGCTTGGCCTTTTCTTTTCTCTTTTTCACTTGTGCAACAAGATCAACTTTGTCCTTCTCCTTACCATCCTTTCGTGGTCCTTCAATTAATGAATTTTCTCAGATTTGCTTTTGGGTGAAATCGTCTGATAGTAGGCTCCAATCATGAAGTTGTTGACGAGCAAGAATCCCATCCACAAAAGTGGACCACTTCTTCATGCACCCCTTCAAAGCAACTTTGACGAGCTCTGAATCATGCACAATTTCCCCCACAGTTGCAAGCTCATCACAAGCTTGCTAGGCTCTCGTGAGATAGGAAGTCACAGGCTCAGATTTGCCCATTTTAATACTGTTCAACTTTCCCCGCAACACTATTCTTCTTTTCTCTTTTATACTTTGATAAAGATTGGTCAGGGCTACCCACAACTGTCTACTTGTATCCTTCCCTGATATGTGAGGAATTATATGATGCCTCACACCATCCATAATTATGTAGGTAGCTTTCATATCCTCGGTTCTATGTTCCACTGCTTGTATTGGATATGTATGAAGGAACCTGCACATCTCTGCTTACTAAATCCTAGAGATCATTCATCTATAGAATTAGCTAATTTGCTCCTTCTAGGGGCTGAAATTGGATACCCCACCGAAACTGCTTTCATATCTCAAACTGTTTATTGATGCCATCTCTGTAGATCAACTACGACCAAAAAACCCACCTGCAAAATGCTTGAAATTATTATACTGCTGCAAAAGGGAAAACTCTCTATCTGAAACCCTCGTGATCTCAAATCTCTCTTTTTGAGTCTTCTAGATAGCTCTAATACCATGTTAAATTCCTAATACCAACTAGATTTATTTTCTCACGACAATTTAATTTATCCCTAGCTTATTATTTATTTACCCAAATAATAATTGAATCACTGAAAAATCAAATCATTGGTATATTTAACTTCTAGAATTAAAAATATGCAGAACGAAAATAAACCAAAGAGATCAATCAGACATTAAAAATTAATTAACCGACAGACAATTCTCCGTCATTTTATTATTTGGAAAATCTGGGTTTTTCAACCCACAGAGATACAAAGAAAAATCCAATCTAGAACCTGCAAGTGGGTCTCCACAGAATGAATTTGGCCCAGGTAAATCGACCTTAAGGAAATCTGCCTCTAGATAAAATTGCTCTGAAGAAATTGGCCTCCAACAATGGGATTTGCGCCCTCCAATAACTCAATCTGCCCCCTGGCACTAATGTGCACTGGAAAAACCCTAGCACTCTAGTAACTCAGCCTCCCCTAGACAAAACATTATCTCCTTCTAGCAGCTTAGCACCTGCAATCTCCTCCAACTCGACCCTCCTGGATTCGCTCAAACCCACTCACACTTCCCCCTTCTTTGCGCACTGGTCACTGAGCAACTCACACTGTAGAGAAAATCACTCCCTCTCGTGATGGCTCGTTCACACACTGTGCTCTTCGTTGTGTCTTCACCTCCATCACTAGCCTCCATTTATAATCTCCATTGAGTCCAAATCTCTAACCCCAATCTCCTCTCTAGAAACATCTTGAATCTTCCTTCTAGAATCATCTTGAAGATCACGGTTGAGATTATTTCTAACTTCTAAGTCACTTAAATAATTAAATTATTTCTCCTTAGAAAATAACCCAATAGTCCACAATAATTAATCGAATTTAAATATTGTATTTTTCCAAAGTTAAACTTAGGAAATAAAACATCGAGGATAACCTCTCCTACTATAGCCAACTCATCTCTCACCTGTGTGATCTTGGTAAGGTATGAGGTCAACTGTGTCAGTGTTGGTCATCTTGGTGTTCCTTAGTTTCTCATGTAACACCATCTTCTTGTTCTGATTGGTGCTCTGGTAAAGAGTTATCAGGGATTCCCACATCTCATAGGCAAACTTCTTCCTGGATACATGAGGTATAAGTTGGTTTTTAATTGCATCTAGAAGGATCCTCTTAGCCTTCACATTGTGCTTGTTGAATTCTGCCAACTGAATGGGATCAATAGGTGGTACTACTGCACTCTCTATAGCATTCCACAACTCAAACTCCTTGAGCAACAAGACTATCCTCTTCTTCCAGGGACCAAAATTTTCAGCCCCACTCAACCTATCTCCCACCCTCAAACCAGTCACCATCTGACCCTCTCAACCAACACAACTTCTATAACACTGAAAATGAGCAACCACTCTCCCTCTCAACCACAAATCTCTAGGTATATGGGCTGGTTTATGCTTGCTGGTTGCACTTTATCAGTTGTAGGGTCACTTGCTGCTCTGATACCATGTAGAAAATGTGTCTGGTAACCCCACACCCCATTTCAATTTGTTTTCCTCATCATGTTTAATGCCCAAACCTCATGTTCATTGCTGATTTAAACATGAATCTAAAATTGCAATTAAAACAGTAGAAGCTACCACTACTTTTTCACTTTCACATCAACTGATAAATAACATGCACGAAAATTATGGACACTGATTTTTGGTCAACACGACCCTGGGAAAACCTCGAAGGGAAAACCAGTTTGAAAAGGATTTTTATTTGCTTTTCTCAGAGAAAATTCTACAACATTAAATACACAAGGAGTACTTATCTCCCTCCTTGAAACTCAGGCCAACTTCCTAGAAACTTGTGCTGCTATCTTGGAATTTGTGCCAGAGTCTAGAGTATGGCACTTGGAAATTCGTGCCAGTGTTAGACTTTCCAGACTTTGGAATTCATGTCACAGTTAGCCTTCTCTGCTCAGAAAACCATGACACAGGACTGACAAATCTGCCCTCGAAATCCACACTATCAGATTGATGTTTTCTTCTGGAAATTTGTGCTTCAGTCAGTACTTACCTGCCTCAAATTTTGTGCTTCAGACCCCACTTTTTCTCCTTGAAATTTGGGACCAACAGACCACGTTTTAATGTGCTGAATCTGCCTCGATTTCAGCACTCAATCTCCTTGAAAAACCTGCTGGAAGTGTTGCTGTACCTTCTCGGGTTTTGTGCATCCCTTCTAGCCTTGGGATTCGTGCTGCTGATGGTCTTCTCCTTGCTGCAAATTAGTCTTTCCTTCTGCAAATAGCTATCTCAACTTCTTGTTTATCCTCTCCTCCTCTCCTCTTCTCCAACTTTGCACTTGAAGAATGATCTCCTCATTGCCTTTTCCCCTCTTTTTGGTGTCTCTAATGATGAGAAGTCCTATCCCTAAGATCAAGGGCTAAGATTAGATCTCAACTTCTCTTAATCAAGGGTGGAGATCTAATCTCACATTGACCCCCTCTCATGTCTCACCCTTCATTAATGAGCCCCTCTAGACACTTTAAAAATTTGTACTGTGTGGCTTTTTTCCTCTAAGTCAATTTAAAAACATAAAGCCACTTTAATATTATACAGTACAATGTACTTTTATAACTCAGCAAGTGAATAAAAAGTCACATGACTTTAATAATCACATAAAGTCACACTGAGAAGATTGGTCACTTGTTTTTCTAGGTTTAGGCAAAAAGCACTAGGAAACACCTCCTAGGTACCTTTTTAAAAAAATTTGTCACATAATTCCACAACTGTGTTAATGAAACTTTTACCCTTTGCATTTCAATGCTCTCTTCATCCCCTTCCTCTTCAAACCCTTCATCCTAATCGTAAATTGAGTCAATATGAGTGCAACTACTATCTTCTTCTTGCATTTGTTCCCTTCTATGCCTACTCCCCAACAATACCATGAAAACCAAAAGTGGAATGATAATCCAAAAGAACACCATTTTAGATGGACAACTTACATTAAAATGAGCAAGAAGAAAGAATGGAAAAGAGTAGGAGAGGAGGAGAAAAAATACAAACAAGAATGACAAGAAAATGAGGGAGTTAACTAGGGTTTTGTTAGGTCCCTATAATACTAATGTAGCCCCTATATTGTTATTGTTGTGCCCTCACATTATGATTGTTATGTAGGCCCTAGTTATATTGTGACCCCTTAAAATCCTATATATACCAAGGGGGTCTTGTCATTTGAATCATCCAAGAATTGTTCATTTATATGATGTAAAAGGAGGTTGCCCCATCAAAGAGGCTTATTTTCAAGTCGTTGATCTATCTTTTCTTCTGTTTTGTAATTTGGGTACATAAAATTTGGTATTAGAGCTCTGTATCCTATGGTTTTGTTTCTTCAAACAAGACATCTTGGCATTTTCACTATAACTTTTTTTCTACGAAGCTTCGGAAGCTGAAATTTCGACCACGTGGAGCCGAAATCTTGATAAACTTTGTGTAAAAATTTTCAGATTTTGGTTTGCTATAGTTTCTGAGATATGGTTTGAAGAAATTAGGGTTTTTGTGCTCCAGAGTTTAGTCTCAAATAAGTGACCTAGGGAAAATCGTCATAACTTTCACTTCGGGCATCAAATTTGAATTTCGTAAAAAGTACCTGAAAGTGCACGAACTGTAGTTTCTTGAGGAGGAATTCCAAGGCTAAAGGTTGAAACAGTGACTCGTGGAAGTTTGCTATATTGAACCAGTCCATAATCGGTCATTGTGGGAGATTTGGTATAACGTTATCTTGAAGAATCCAATTTCGGTCTAACTTGGGTTGGAAAGAGGACACAGAAAGGTACCACAGGACAAAGTTTTAGACCTTGGGAGGCCCAGATTATAGAGATACAACAATTTCAATATTGAGCTCTTAAAAGCAAGAAAAAGGTGTGTATTTTTTTTTTTTTTAAATTGCATAACTTTTGTTTGAAAAATCAGTTTGAAGTGATTCAAAGGGCATATTGAAGCATAGATATTATTGTTTCATTCTAATATGTCTTGAAACAACAAAATGGATACACCTAGTAAGCCAACAAAAAACTCTTCTTTAACACATGAAGAAGAGGAAGAAATGCAACATGATATATCAGAATTACGAGATCAAGTGCAACAAATTTCACTCTTGCAAAGAGTAACAAAAAATGAATTGGAAGCAATGATGAATGTTAAGACGGATGGTGTAAAAGGGAACATGGATGGTTTAGAAGCAAAAATAAAAAGGGGCATGGAAGGTTTGAAGAATGGTTTAAAAACATAAATAAAAGGTGACATGAACAATTTAAAAGCATAAATAAAAGGTGACATGAACGGTTTAAAAGCATACATGGAATGTTTGAAGGAAGGTTTGGCAAAATTGCTAGAAGAAAGACTTCCTAGTGGTGATAAGGTATTTCATGAAAATCATGAAAAGAACAAACAAAATGTGAATCATGATTTTAGAGACTCTAACTTTGGGATGAAGACTGCAATGATCCTAAATAGGAATACAAGTCATAACAGGCAAATAATCTATGCAACAATTTATAAAAACGAAATACACATTAAGCATCCACAAAAAAGCTGTAAATAGGTAACTGTTGAGCGATTTTATTAAGTTTCTGAAGGCAAAATACAATAGATAACAAGATGGTGCATCTGGGCTTGTCTCAATGGACAAGCATGACCAAACCCAGGTGGGAAAATGGCTGAGCTGAAGGTTGCCCAATTGCTGCACCAATCTGCATTGCACTGCCCAGAAAATTGCCTATCTGCTGAAGTTCAAATGGCTAGAAAGTGCACTTATACTGCCCAGAAAATTATGTGCTTTTAACCCCGGACTCCTTGGCCTAAACCCAAAAAAACAGAAGGGAATTTTGGTGGTTTAGACTTCTGAAATTCGACCCCCTTGGAGCCTCACCTTAGTTGTAGCTGCAAAACTCAACCTGTTGGAAACTGCTTGTCAATCCTCCCGAAAACACCCCCAAAGCGCTGGGTTCACCTTTGCTATCCAACCCCTGACTTCCCGGATGAGCTCTTGGCCAAAATCACCTACTCCCAAGATCCACGAAAAACTGCTAAGTGGCCTCTACACTGTCCCGCAGCCCAACAATTCGAACTACTGGAATGCTGGCTGTAAAACCCAACAAGAATGCTGGTCTAGTGCTGCTACTTCAGCTCCCTAACTCCCCGACAAGCAATCTGATCTCTGCTGGCCTCTATCTCCCTCTGCGTATTCTCTGGCTGCCCAGAAATACACACTCCCTACTTTGCGCTGGTTAGTGGTGCTATGTCACTGCCTTGGAACTC
The DNA here is from genome assembly GCA_000404065.3 of Pinus taeda. Classification (NCBI taxonomy): domain Eukaryota; kingdom Viridiplantae; phylum Streptophyta; class Pinopsida; order Pinales; family Pinaceae; genus Pinus; species Pinus taeda. Next base: position 405,831 of record APFE031621447.1, read on the forward strand.
CTGAAAATCCTTGTGGAACTGCCTCCCTAGGGCGGGCACGGATGGTTCCTCGAAGTAGAGGTTGAATCTCCCGCTTGAGAGACTCGTGGTTAAACAACCAGTTGACATAGCTAAACAACAAAATGAACAGTTGATTAGTTTGTTTGCAAATGTCAAAGATGCATGAAAAATGCAAAATGAGAGTTGCTCCCTCCTTAGAACTCCTTGGGCCTCCATTTCCTCATGTGGGCCCCTCCATCGACCCTTTCGACTTTCCCTCCAAGCTATTTGAATGGGCCAATTCGAATTCCTATGTGGGTGACCCCCACATTCCACTAGCCATCAAATTAAGTCGAATTGCCTCCTAAGTCCCTAAGTTGAAATTGGTGGGTCCTCATCTTTAGCCAAAATTGTACAAAATTATGTAGCAGCACCCTGTTACAAATGTGTTTGAGAAGGGACATGACAGTCTTCCCCTCCCAAATGTTACTTTCCCTCAAGCAACCTCAAAGCTGGGTGCTCCAATATGTGCTCACCCTCCCAGGTGGCATCCTCATCCGGCAAGTTCTTCCAACGCTTTCCAAAATGGTCTTGCTTCTTATGTGAGCTTCTTGATGTGATATGCTTCTTCTTTACTTAGAGATGATCTTCACTTATGAAGACACCCTTCCCTTGATACAATGAGGTTCGTCTTGAGATAGGTCTGCGAACTGATGTAACTGAACAACAACCCTTGTTTTGCCACATGTGGTAGGAACCCCAGAGAATTAGGGTCCTTTTTCCTTCGCTAGAGAGAGAGACTCCTTTCTAGGCTTGGGAGGCCTTGTGGACTTAATTTCTCACCCAAACAATGATAATTCCTGGATTGTTCTGTAGCTGCTGTTATGTCGCAGAATTGCACTCCTTTTTCTTCGCATGTGTGATTGTTTCTAGCCCTAGAAATAGTCCTCTTCACTTTGGTCTTCTTCCTGCTTCTGTCACTGCACTAGAAGACCCTTAACCTTGTTTTTTTTGTCACTTCTTCTCGGTTTATGTACTTCGCTAATTTTAGAGATGATTTGTTGACTTTTGAGGGAGTGGAAAACCTCTATTTATAGAGGACTGTCCCTCCTTTAGGCCGACTCGAGGCCGACATCATCACTGTAAGCTGACTTGTCAATTTTCATCGTTTAATTTCTTTTTAGAGGATGTTGTTGCATGGAGAGGACTTGCACTTGTCTTGGAGGTATTACTTTGACCTTATACAATATTATACATAGTGTAACATGCCCTCTAAGGATCTTACATAAATACATTGACCCTTTGACTTCCTAGAAGCACTTAAACATGTGCTTGACCTACTTCAATGAGCAAGAAACTCATTAACAAATAATATAAAAATAATTTCTCTTTTCTTGAATAAATACAAATGTGAAAATTACATTTAAGAAGACCGAACTTGGTTACACTTCCTTGAAATTTGATGACCTAACAAGATTGTTGCTTTCCTTGCACAATGAAGTCATGTTGATAGTAGATTCAGACATAAATATAAAAATACTTACTTGTTAAGTGAATATGCTCCTTGATGATGATATCTTCAACTTAATGCCTTCTTGATGATGATTTCTTCCTTCAAAATATAATGTTTCTTCTTCAATGGAGATGCTCTTCTTTAGAGATGAGATTCTTTCTTCAATGTGTGGGAGACGACCTTTATTCTTTTGATGATGAGGTGCTCTTTTAGATGATGATTTGCTTCAAATGTAGAGTCCTTCTTTGAATGAGGTGGGGTCTTTGAGGTCTTCTTCAATGTTCCTTAGTTTTTTTCTTCAAGATGATGTGTGGATTAGTCCTTCTTGATGATCTCCTTGTGCTCGAACCTTATGTATCCTTTTTCAATTGATGATCTTCAAGCTGCCTCTTCTTGTCTTGTCACCTTAGCTTTGATACCATGTTGAGAAATCTAGGGGCAGCTAAATTAGGTGATTTCTCTTACCTTGATAACTACTTGTGATGGATTTTTACTTAACTTGAATAGCTTCTTCTTTCAATTGATTATTATTATGTTCTTATTATCAAACAACTACCAAACTATGAAGATTAGATAGACGAGGAAACAAAATGTGTTAGAAAATCGGAAAGGCAAAAATATTTTCTTATGTTGATAATTACTTGTGATATCTTTGTGTTCTTATTAACTTTCTTATGTTTTTCTTTTATCTTTGTTTCATCAAGCAATCATCAAAACAAAACACGAAGATCAATGACACCAAATGTGGGCACTCCACCAGGGCTAAAACCCTCTATAGGGGAAAACCCAGTCAAACTCTTCCACTAGTAAAATCAATAGCAAGACTCTAGACCAAAAGACCGTCCTCCTCCACCAAGTCAACCCTTCCTTTTGTTGAAAAGTGTAACTAGGTTCGATCTTCATAATGACATGTAATTATGATTTTATGTAATGTGATGTAAAGAAAATTATTGTATTTCTTGCTTCATGGGTTTCATGAACAAGAGATTTTATTTTTAAGTCAAGACTCCCATTGCGAGTCAATGTAAAGTATCCTCCAAGACCTTGTCACTTATCCTCTTTAAGTTGGCCTACAATGATGGAAGAACATGCTAGAAGAAGTCGGCCTAACTCTTGAGATCATGTCGGCCTAAAGGACATGAAGGCAAACAATTTGTCAAGCAACTCAACACACATTCTATGAAGAAGTGTGAAGAAGAAGGGATACGAAAAGAAGTAAGAAAAAGTGATAAGGAAGGGCTTCTTTTTGGCAGTAAAGGAGGATTCTTCTGGGGCAGCGAACGAGGATTCTTTTGGGGCAGCAAAGGAGTATTCTTCTAGGGTAGAGAAGGAAGTATCCTTCTAGGGTATTTGTTCTGGGTAATCGAAATAGAGATATAGAGACCGAGTTTCTCTAGAGGAAGTCGAGAAGAAACAAGTGTGAAATAGAGAACGAGTTTCTCTAGGAGTCGAGGATAACAGTTCGAGATCAAGAAGAAAGTTGAGAGAAGGAAGAGGCAGGACATTAAGGTTAGTGACAAGGTTCTTGGGAGAATACTAGAGTCAAGGGTCTGTGTCATGGTCTCGGTACTCATCAATTGAAGATCTAGAAGAATAATTTTGATTGGGTTTTCCTCTCAAGAGGTGAGAGGTTTTGGCCCTAGCTGAGAAGCCTACATACTGTGTCACTTGTCATTTATTGTGCATATTGGTAATTGTCTTGATGAAGAGAACACAATAATAACATAACAAAGAAAAGACTATAAGCTAAGAAGTAAAAGTATATCACAAGCAATTATCAAGCAGAGAAATCTTTTAACTATTCATGCCCTAGGTTTTCAACATGGTATCAGAGCTTAGGTGCTGAAGTCATGAAGGGGCATTCAATCAAGTAGACAGCAAGCAATCATAGCAGATTCAAGGGCCACTAAAGTCAAGATCTTCAAAACCCTAGATCGAAGAAATCTACTCTAGCAAGAGTCTTGAAATCATCTTCAAGAAAGAAGGAAGACTAAATCATTCAAGGAGGATTGTGAATCAAGCTCTCTCTTATCAATCTCTCAAGAAGCAAATCCTCTATCAAACATCAAGATTAAGGAGGAAGCAAGCATCAATATCTCAAGTAAGTCTATAACTATATATGATAATAACAAAATATCCTTTTGCAAGGAAAGCAATAAATTGGTTGGGGCTGCGAATTTCCTTGCATGGAAGAAAAGGATAGACCTAAATCTTATTGAGAATGAGGTCATGGATCACATCAAGGGATCAATAACCCAACCTCCAAAGGAAGATACTCAAGCACATGCTAGATTCATGAAGGGAGAAGTAAGAGTCTAGAGGATTCTTATAGAATCTATAAAAGATTCTCTAATACCATATGTATCAAAGTTGAAGACTGCAAAAGATATATATAACAAATTGGTAGAGTTGCTTTTCGTAAGTATCGTAAGAGAAGTAATCTCATTAAGGCAAGAACTCTACAAAGTGAAAATATCCAAGGAAGATGGAATAGCCTCATACTTTATGAGGATATCTAAAATTTGAGATCCACTACAAGAGCTGTGAGAAGTTATGTCTGATAGAGAGATGACCACAGTGGTACTAGTTGACACGTAGTGGTCTTTTAAAATTAATTAATTTTTTTATTTTATTTTTTTTAATTTTTCATCTAGTTTAGAATTAGTTTTATTTCATTTAAAAATACAAAAAATAAAAAATCATAAAAAGTTGATCTTTAGGCCTCTTTTCGAGTTTTTGTTTAGATTTTTAGATATTAGTTTTGTTTTATCTTAATGTTAGAATTTTATTTAAAAAAAATCAAAAAATCATAAAAAAAATTCTTCATACTTTGTTTAGATTTGTTTGATTTTAGGATTAAATTTTAATAATTTCAAGTTTCATTTAATTCAGTTTAATTTAGAATAGTTTTAAGTTTT
>APFE031621447.1:410765-445522 GCA_000404065.3 Pinus taeda
TTGGGTTATTTGATGATAAATGATTGTTCTACATGGTTTATATTTATGCAATATTCAATAAATAATCATTTAATCATTAGCTCCTTAAGGCACTGGTCTATTAACTTAATAAAAACGATTAAGTGCTGGTTTCCCCTTGTGTCTCCCAACCCAACTGGTCCACAGTTGGTCATCCATTGTCCCATAGGGTCTAGCCCCCTTAGCCGCGGAGACAAGCTTAAACGGAGAGATCGGGGATCAAGGTGATAGCCCCCGGTCTGAGCGTTGTCGTGACAATCTGTGCGACAACAATACTGAATGCACTATTGGAAGAATGGGGTAACTTCACTTCAAGCTTATATGGGAAGAAAGAGACTACTCCATTTCAAGATCTATGGTCACTCTGTAAGATCGAAGAAACAAACTAAAGGCAAAGGTTGATGTCAGATCAAATGAGTAGAATCAAGCATATGTTGCTATGGCACGAAGAAAAGGGAAATTTGGAAAGTTCGGTCCTCAAAAGAAAAGGAAGAACATGGATAAGATAAGATGCTATGGATGCCAAGAACTTGGGCACTATAGAAGAGATTGTTGTAAATGTAGTAAGGACAAGAGGAATAGGGAAGAAGCCCACATTACTAAAGAAGTGAAAGAGCTTGAGACAAAGAAGTGTAAGAATGAAGAAGTAAAAGATCTCTACTATGACTGAGATGATCTTTTTCACTAGAAGGTACATTTCACTTGTAAATTGATAGATAGGAAACTGTTGAATAAAGTTGTCATTGATGGCATCATAGTTGAATTGTTGAAACAAACCTTAATCCTAGATATTGTGCAAACCCTAGGAGACCTAAACCCTAACTATTTGACTAGACCCTAGGTGCATGAGTATATTAATAAAATTCTAGATGCACTTGCCATAACGAAGCGCTAGCGATGATGTCATTATGGTTTCATGTTTGCATTGTTGAAGCTAGCCATGTTGGTCATTAGTGATGGCAAGCTAATAACTTGCCCTTATATGCATTGCTCAAGCTTTGTTGGAGATGCCCTAGGAAAGAAGTTGCCTTGTTGAAGATGCTCATGAAGACATATTGAAAAGGCACCATAGCCTTGTTGAATGATGCTCATAATTCCCATGTGATGAAGCCCTAATTTAGTAACCCTAGATGTATGAATATGTCAAAGAAACCCTATTCCTTGTATGCAATCCTAATGCATGAAGATCACATGCACTAGCATGTCAAAATAGTGAAAAAAATTCTCCACTTGATGCTCTAATTCCACAAAAGAAATTCTTTAATACGGGTGTTATGAAAAAATATGCATATGATGAAAGAAAAATTAAATTTCCATCATTAGAGCTCATATCTTGGAGGGAATACAATACCAACTTATAGAGGAGGTCATAAGCTTTCCAATGAGTACTCACTTGCCTCCGAATTCCTTACCGTTGAAGAGAAATCAATTTTTGAAATCAGCATATGTCAAAAATTGTCAATCTGTCCAAGCCGACTTGAGTAGGTTCATAACCCTTGGCAAAGAGACATGTTCCTTCAGAATATGGAAAAACCACTATAAATATGAACCTAAATTCATCCATTCAAGCTCAGATTTTTTGGTGGAGACAAGACAAGAGGTAGATAAGCAGCGGCAACCTAGAAAAGCAATGAAGACAAGTATGTGGAATTGTTCTTGGGTTAAATAGTCTCCCACAGGTTCGAACTAGGAGCAGAGAAGTTGTTGTATGTTAAGTTATGGTATGTTCTATGCTTATAACAATTTACTTCTTTTTCTTATTATATTCCACAGATTAGCAATCATATGTACATAAAGTAAAGTGCAGATAGAACATTAAACGATCGACAGAAAACAAGCCAAGACAAGAGACACAAGATGTGGCGGCTAGCCAGGGACAAACCCCACATTGTGTGGGGAACCCTTTTGATCAAATCTTTTTTTATCTTCAATAATTCAGCAGAGAGAAATAGTACAATAAGTCTGGATTCATATCAGCAGTAGCAAACCTTAGATCGTAGCATCAGCGTTTAGCGACTCATTATCAATCATGGCAGATGATATCTCACAAACCGTTCGTCGGATTGACTTCATTCCACCACCAAAAGTTGCGGCTTTCAGAGGAGATCCAGATGGACCTACAACGCAGTTCCAAAGAGGAGATCTTCTAGTCCACGCAGGTCAATCTTTATTTCTGCAGTTGCAGCTTCAGTTTCAGCAGTTTCAGGCTTCAAACTAGGGCAGTGGATATCTTGCAAACCGTTCGTCGGATTGACTTCATTCCACCACCAAAAGTTTCGTCTTTCAGAGGAGATCCAGATGGACCTACAACGCAGTTCTAAAGAGGAGATCTGATGGTCAACGCTGGTCAAGCTTTGGATCTGCAATTGCAGCTTTAGGTTCAACAACTTCCGGCTTCACATGTGTGAGAAAGAGACCCTTTTTTGCGCAGTAGAGAAGAGACTCATTTTTGTACAGTAGTGAGAGAGAGAGATGTGATGAGATGAGTGACTCCAAATGAGGAAAAGTCCTCTTATATTTATACACAAAGTTGGTGTTTGAATAGATGCGACTGTTGGGCTTCTGAGCCTACATGAGTTGTAGGTCGGCTTGATAATAATTCCATAATCAAAATAAATTCATATCTCCATGAATACTTATCAGAATCGGATGATCTTTATATCAATCCTACACCTCTCAATGAGAGGAATCTAATAAAAATATTATCAGCCATGAATAGGATGACCCACATGAAGTTTTGCCCTATTTGCCAATTTTAACACTTCCTCTCAACTAGGGAGAACTTCATCTGCAATCTATTTATTGGTTGTTACTATTCATCCATCAAATGCACTGCCCTTGTACAGCCTGACCCTTGCCCTGCTCTGCTCTATTCTGCTTGTTCTGCTTTGTCTTGTTTTGCCTTGTACTGATCTGTATTGTTCTGCTCTGCTCTTGCATTGTTCTGTTCTGCTCTGCTTTTGTCCGAATTATGAAGAAGAAGAATTGATCGGGGATGTATCATACTGACTCAAAATTCAGTATCAGAGTATGTACCACTGGTCCCATACCAGTCTCAACCAACCCGAAGTTAGCGTCATAGTGAGTACAACTCCACTTGTCTCAGACCAGTATCATCCTCCACTGACTCAAAGTCAGTCTCAGAGTGCGTACTACTGGTCCTAGACCAGTCTCAACCGACCCGAAGTCAGCTTCATAGTAAGTACCACTCCTACCACTGGTCCCATACCAGTGTCGTAGTCTCAGAGAGTGTACCACTGGTCCCAGACCAGTCTCAAGCGACCTGAAGTCAGTGTCATAGTATGTACCACTCTCACTGGTTCCAGATCCGTACTGCACTGACACGAAGTCAGTCTCGGAGTATGTATCACTGGTCCCAGATCAGTCTCAACCGACCCGAAGTCAATGTCATAGTAAGGTACAATTCCTACCACTGGTCCCAGACTAGTATCATTGATCCCAGATCAATGGAGGTCATCCTAGCGTAGGGAGTACGGTAGATACAATGATGTGTCCATCGGTACTACTATGGTCCCTAACTTCATTTCCTTGCTCATTGATCAGATGAGAGGTACTTCCCATGAGTCCCAGACTGCATGGGTAGGATACCTCGACAGGTGAACTAATCAATCCTGTCCTCACAGGAGAATACATCAATCCTGCTACAATCGCCATGGAGAACACATCAATCCAGGCCGCCATGGAGAACACATCAATCCAGGCCTCATCGGAGAACACATCAATCCTGCTACAATGTCGCCATGGGGTGTACATGTATACCACCATGGGATAGTGAATCATCCTGTGGTCATATGCTGCTCCAAGAAGCACCCCGCAACCCCCTGGAGCTCCCAGAGCTCAATGCATCATACATGACCCTCATCAGAGGGTCTTTGAACAACTCCAAGTTGTTCTCGGAAAGTCAGAAATTTTACTTTCCCAAGGGGTTTTGTCAGAATGTTGGCGACCTGTTCATCTATACCGATATGTTGGAGCCTTATAGCTCCCCACTGCACCATATCGCAAATATAATGGTATCTGATATCGATATGCTTGGAGCGATCATGAAATACGGGATTCTCTGACAAATGAATCCCACTCTGGTTGTCACAAAGGATCATGGTGGTATCCAAAGTAAATCCAAACAACTCACTGAAGAGCTTTCGCAACCAAACTGCCTGATAGGAAGCCATGCTAGCAGCAATATACTCTGCTTCGGCAGTGCTCAAAGCCACTGACTTCTGCTTCCTGCTAATCCAGGGTATCGAAGCAGATCCCAAGGAGAAACAACACCCGGAAGTGCTCTTACGGTCCTCCACATTGCCTGCCCAGTCAGCATCTGTGTATCCAAATAGTCTCACATCTCCGGCAGTGTATCTTAACCCATAAGTGATAGTGCCATGAAGATATCTCAGCAGATTTTGGCACCAATCCAATGTATGTGGTGGGGTTCAACCATATGTTGACTCAACATGTTGACTACAAAGCATATGTTTGGACGGGAGTTCACTAAGAACATTAATGCTTCGACGAGTTGCCGATACTTGGTAGCATTTCGTAAAAAAGGTCTAGCAGCACTACCGCTTAACTTCTTGAAGTCAAGCTCCATCGGGGTAGTTACAGGCTTGCAGTCCACCATACTGAATCTTTCCAATATCTTCACCACATATTTTCCTTGAGATAAGAAAGTTTCTTCTGGTTTCTGCCACACTTCAAGTCTTAGGAAATAGTGCATTAGTCCTAGGTCCTTCATTTCAAATTCAGAAGCCAACTCCCTTTTACATTTGAGATGAGAGGGTTTGCACCTGTTAGAAAGTGGTCATCCACATACAATACCAGTATGTGAGGTTTATCATCTTCAACCTTAAAGTAAAGGTTAGGGTTGGCTTCACTCCTAGTGAATCCCAGCTTCATCAAGTAGCTGTCGATCCTCTCATACCATGCTCGGGGTGCTTGCTTCAGCCCATATGTTATGAAACCAGCTCAAGAAAAGATAGAAAAGATAGATCAACGCCTTAGAATTCAGCCTCTTCGAGGGGGAAACCTCCTTTACATTACATAAATGAACAATTCTTGGATGATTCAAATGATAAACCTCCTTTCTATATATAGGAGTCTAAGGAGTCACAATATAACCCAACCGACCTAACAATAATAATATAAAGCCACAAAAATAACAATAGAGGGATTCTATGGGGCCCAGTAATAAAAATATGGGGACAATAGGGACACAACAATATTAATAAGGGGTACAAATACAATAGTAATGGGGTAATCACTAGTATTATAGGGACCCAACATATAAAGCCAGAAAATAGCAAAGAAGAAGAGAAATGAGGCTTCACCGCAAAGTTATGGCGGGACTAAAGAGGACTCCTAAGCCTAAACATTTATTACAGCATAGTCAACATATGTTAGCGAGGATATAGCTAGGAATTCCATGTAAATAATGGATCTACTATTGTGTTACGATTTTATAAGATGACGAGTGAAAGTAGTTGAAAACTGCAACATAATGGGGTTGACCCTATGGAAAAATATCTCAGTACGAGAAAGTGGATAATGCAACGGAAAGTGATATATCCTAACCTATATGCTAGTAATGAAAATTATACCTACCACGATAGGTTCGCGATCGTGGAGTTGAACTGTTGAAAAAATGTCTCAAATTCTTCACTTACCTTGAAAAACAACCTTCCCCAACATTTCAAGACAAATATTAAAAGTTCATGAAATAATAAAAATTAAAAAATATGAACTTTATAAAAGTGGATTTTTAAAATTTCATTATAAAAAGACATTTCAACTCACCACAAATCATTTTAGCTTTTAAATGTTGAGAGATTGAGAGCTTGGGAGAAAAAATTGGGCAATCACATTCCACGATTTCCTCAACCCATTCATCAACCAAGGGCTTCCAGGTAATTCTAAACTCATCTTGTCATCTAGTTTATGTATTTTAATGGATTCAAATAATTTTTCACCGTAGAATTTTTAATTTAAACTTTTCTTCTATGCATTTGTGGGTTGACGCTTTGAAAGTTACATGTAGAAAGCTCTACACAAGAGTTTTCAAAGGCAAAGCCACGTGTACACTGTTAGGTTCCTATACCAATAAGGGTCATAATTTTTGAATGACTAAGATTAAACCTATAATATGTACATACCTTTGCTTTCTGCAAATGTTTTCCATATTCAAAAAATTAAAAAATGTAAAGAGGGTATGTTCTAAAAGAATAATCAAATGACAAAAAGAAAAAAAAGGTCAAAAAAAGATGAAAAATACGAACCCCAAGAAAATAAAAGTACCATGAAAGTGAGCAAGCCAAAGTGCCACTACTATTTATTTTAATGCATAATAAATGATTGTGTGCAGCTTGTAATCTTTGCCACAATCCATGATAGTCAAATGTTTAAACTTGACTGTTTCATGTTTTCATTTTCATGTCTAGAGATAGAGAATAATATTTGACCAAATTGTTTAATCTTGGAAGATAATTAGATAGGTAGAGTAAATAAAAGGAGCTCAACTGTTTAATCTAAGCCCTTGGATGTAATAAGGTTAGATTTAGTTAGTTTACTATTGTAAAGGGAAAGAAAAACGTTTGATAAGGGTTTGCTGGCTCAAATGCACCCTAATAAAGAGAAGTAAAAATGGTAGGATGAGTAGGTGGGGTAAGTAGAAGAAAGGTTGCAGAAAGTGTGATGATTGACTAGGCAAAAGCACATTTATCATCTTTAAACATATATTTCAATTGCGAATGGGCACTCAAGCATGCAGATGGATATCAAAGTCAATTAATTAAGTTCCCTCATTCATTTCACCTTTTACTTGACTAATTTCCCACAATAAAGTTAAAAATACTTAAAAAATCTAAGTCAAAGAGGCTCAGAGCATTTCTCTGATTTTGGGAGGGACCGGACCCTCGGCTCAATGACTTATAGGCAAAAAGTACTAAAACCCCCTCATAAACATTTCATTTCCCCTTCGGTTCTTTCATTTTCCTAATGATACCCTTTTCCTAAGATTAAATCACTTTTACCTAGGGAAAGTATTTATTCCCCCACATAACTCATTTTCATATCAAAAACCCATAAAAACACTATATCCTAAGTCTTTATGTGATTATCGGAAAGCAATAAAACATGAAAATCATATGCTTAGGGTATGGTGCCCCTTCCGCTCATTTGACTAAGTTACTAATTTATTTATTTAATCCCTAATGAAAACCTATTTCCCATATATATACTAACTCCCGCAATATTAATTAATCCCTTCCCAGTTTAATTATATAAACTAAGGTTTTCTACCCCTGATCCACTAACTAATCGATCCTCGATTACGTTAGTTAAAAAACCCAATTAAATCCTGCCCAATACCTTAATCCCCGTCTTAATTTCTCATTAAACCAAAACCGCCGCGCTTAAATGCACGCCAGATCCCCCCATTACCTTCTGCGTAACTCCATCGCCCAACCATCACACGATCTCTCCCCTCCCCATCTGATGGCCCGTATTGATTTCAGAAGGGCTCGAAATCCAAACTTTACTCGCTCAAAAAGGGCTTTTCTCCGCTGGGCCCTTGAGGCGATGTGGCGCTCAATGAATGGAATCAGGTGGCCTCCCCCCAATACCGCCCAACATCCAAAAGTTGTGAAAAGCAAACCACTTACCACGAGCCCACTACATGCCAAAACAACCACTGTTCACCCCGCTACGCGACAAATGACCACTGTACACCCATAACCACCAAATTGAATTTCGCATATAAAGCCAAAAAAGCCCCAAATTATTGTTTTTATTGTTTTTTAATTGTAAACTTCCATGCATGCACCTATGAACGTCCAAGCTGCCAACCCACGTACAATTGCACCCTGAAGATGCTACAAAGCTCCCAGATTTCCTTCTAGCCTGATTGAAGCTTTTTCAACCATTCACAATTGCCATTTACCCGGTTCAGACCCAGTTTTCTTCAAATTCTAGGTATTTAAGCCAGAATCCATTAAAAACCCTATCAATTTCTGAACCAGTCACTAAGTTTTCTTAATTGAAATTAAGGAGAAACCCTGATAACTTAAAACCCACCTGGAATTGAACCACCTTTTCCCTAAAAGACTGACAATTTATCTCTCCTATTCTCAAATCCACAAGAATTGAGAATGGCAGCCCCAATTTCCATGGATGTCAGACCCATTTCTACTCCTCACCTAGACCTAGACCACCTTCCCCTTGCTGATAAAGATTTCCAAATTAAGGACATCACTGTCCATGAATCCCCTCTCAAATTATACTACTGATACAAAGACCAATACCTAAACCATGTTGATATAATAGGTCTTTGGGAGTTTAATTTGCCCAAGTATCAATTCCTCGAGGTGCACATCTTTCTAGAAATTGTCCATTATTGCCATGAAAACTACATCCCCAGTCAAAGATTAGTGATTTCCCCTGACCAAACCATACTTTTCACCATCACTGCTGAGTGAATCAATGAAATGTTGCAACTACAACCAGGGCAAAACCTAACCCCAATTTCTATTAGAGACCTATTGGACTGATTCCCCAAGCTAACCAATGCAAATCTTGCTGAAATGTTCCAAACTTTTATTGTAGAAGTGAAACATATTCCAAAAGATCCCCCCCCATATGTATATACCATATTTTTCAAATTTAGCCAAGACATTGTAGCAATGATATCTAGCATCCTAGGCTATATTACCAGTGAGTATATAGATGAAATCATCTTAGTCTTCATGTCCATTTTTACTCCAAGACAGGCTCCTGCTATCATGTATGATTATGCCAAGTTCATAGCTGATAAGATGCATGACCAATTTATTAGGATGAGTAATGAGAGTGTATTCAAGTATTCCTTAGATTTGTACCACCTTTTCCTATATTACCAAGCTGACAAGTTCCCCTTTACTCTCCAAAAGCTTGATACTAAAGGTCATCCTAGGTCGGTGATTTTCTGGACTCCTTTGATCCATAAGTATGACTCCCCATATCCCTATACATACTTCATAGATATTTTTGTACATCCTATTGTAACAATGCTGATACGTAGCCCTCCTCCAAGAATCAGTTCAGATATCAGGAGGATTTTGCAGCTTTCAAAACAACATAAAGTGAGAGATTGGTACTTGTACCAAAATCACACTAAAATTAGGATTTATGGCTGTGAGTTGGCCCCATATAAACTACCTAGATACCTCCCAATGAGGTTATTTGCTCTGGAGTACTACAGACAGATAATCAATTCAGGTGAGGTGCATTTCGTCAAAGAAAAAAATAAGTCCCAGCTCAAAATCAAAGATCAACTAGGCCCCTTTGTGTGTAATAGCCGAGAAGCTAGAAAGGAAGCATAGGAAATTCTTTAGAGACTTAACCTAAAACATAGCTTCATGTGGAGATATGATCCCTTGGACTTCATCTGCAACAGAAGACAGAAAAACAAGATGGCTCCCTACATTCACAACCGAATCCCTGAAATAGAAAAATATGCAAATAAATTGGAATGGGTGGATAATACTTTAGTGGACAGGGATAACATTGAAGTTGCTATTGAAAATACTCTAATTGATCTAGAGAAATAACTTGATGAGGGTTATTTCTTGCAGGTGCTAGAAGAATCTCAAGCCCAAGAAGAATCATAGGCACAAGGAGAATCACAGGCACAAAGTGAATCACATGTAGAAGAAGAATCCCAGGTGCAAGAAGAGTCAGAACAACTAGAGCTATTAGAGGATCTAACTCAAACATGTATAGCGGTGCCCATCATGAGTACTCCCCCAGTCTTGCAAAATCCTCTAAATGAGGAGAAAAACCTCAAAATAAATAGGGAAGAGGCCGCTACTTCAGGAAAAGCAACATCACAGGCCTATGCAGAGACCAACCTGGTTAAAAGGCAAAGGATAAATCCTGTCTCTGAACAGGAATTCACAGAAGAAACAATTGGGGCCACCAACACAGAAAGAGAAGGAAGCAGGCATGCCACTCCCTTTGGGGGCACACTAGAACCTTCCACATCACACACTTAGATATTGGAAAGGAAAAATCGTGTTGAAGTGTCCTCATTTAGGATGCCAGCTGACAGAGACCAAGACATCAAAGAAAGGTACAAGGATATAAAAGCTAGAAATGAGAGGCTAAAAGCCCAAACCTATGCACAGTACTTAAAGATGGCACCCACCAATCAGGCAAGGCTTATGTCAGCCTATGATGTGAAAGAAGGCAAAATGCAGATGGCATTTATGAAGCCCACTACTTAGCAACCAAGAACGACAACAGAATTCAAAAAGATAGACTTCGAAGTACTGCCAAAGGACATTCATCCTATTGAGCAGATTGAGTTGCACAAGCAGATAGGGGAGATGATTTACTCCACCTTGACAAGGAAAGCCATCGTATCCCATGAATTACAAAATTCCCTGAATAACATATCAGCTCAATTCCTATTGGAGAAGGCCTCTTCACAGGCTAAGATGCCAAAATCAAGTCCTTAGAGGAGTTAGTCATTGAGTTGGGACACAATCCCAAAGATCTAAAGGCCATTGAAAATTTGATTAAAAAAAAAGAATGATGACATAGCTGCTTTGAAGAAGCAACTCAAGATTCCACCATTACATCACCCACAAATAGCAGAAGTCCTGGAGGCACAAAAAGGACATGAAGAGCTCATGGTCTTGGTCCTAAAGCTAGATGACCAACTGAAAGAAACAAAGAAAGAGCTGGACATCTTAATTCAGTCCAAGCAAAGTGACTTGGCAACAACTTCTACAACTTCCATTCCCACAGTAACAACTGCAGTTCCTTTTACATTGGTAACATCTTTGGCACCAACAACTCCACCTACTATAGCATTACCAATCACAATTGAGTCTACAACAGTAGGTACATCTACAGAGAAAATAACATAGTTAGTAAAAGCCATGGAGGAAATGTCCATATAGGCAATAGAGCTCAAAAGGTTAAAGGAGAAAGTGATAAGCTTAGAAACTGACTGTAAGCTTGCCCAAATTCAACAAAGAGAAGAAACACAGAAAGCCCTAAGGATTGGTGAGAAAATTAAGGTCCTAGAGAAAGATTTGACATTACAGAAACCACTAGGACAGACCAAAGAAATGCTCTGGGCCAATATCATTGACTCTATCAATGATATTTGGCCATCAATTCAAGTTATATTTGAGCAAAAGGAATTGGTAAAGGTAGCTACAGGAGCTATCCAAAAGTAAAGGAAGAATTGGGTGATATGCTGGAGGATGCCAATCGACTCATCCAATTACTAAACAACAAGAATAGACATGAGCTAAATGAGCTTGGTATAGAGGATAGGACTGAAGCCATCCTAGAAGTTAAAAAGGTTATTTCCAAAAGAAACCTCATGGTCAACTGAGAAGAAAAATGCCATAACATGTAGGTGGCGATTGACAGATTCATGTCCAAATTTCAAATTTTGAGGGACAAAGGCCTTCCGAGTATTATGGTCATCCATGATAAACTTATGGCCCAATTGGACTACACTGACAGATGAAGGAAGTTGGCCAAGGGGTATCAAGGCCTTGCCTACAGGGAAAGTACTATATGACACTTTTGAAAACTTGTTCTTTTTAGAGCATGAGGTGAAACATTTGTTTGTCACCAAGCCCAGTTTTTCTAAGTACACAGAAGTAGACAAAATATATAGAAGAATGATAAAAGCAAAGTTACTTGAGGATGAATGGTGAGAAAAAATGACAGATTTACTATAAGTTACCACAGTAAATCTGAAGGCATCCAGATGAATTAAGTAAAAGGAAGATTAGCAGGGTCAAAGAGTAGCAGGTCAAAGAGTATCAATGAAAGATTAAAGATAAAGATGTTTCCAATGTACAAATATCAGCCAGCTTAAAAGGATCAAGCTCAACTGCAACAATCAGTACTACCACAATAAAAGCGACAACATGATGCAATTTTCCATTTGTGTCTATCTTCATGCTTGAAGATATTTTTATTTCCTAAATTAAATCTCAAATTGTTATGAGATATTTTGTAAATATTTTTGTATAAATACTTCTCATTTCGAAGTATTTGAGGTGGATTCAAAGACATTTATGTAGACTTTTCTCTCAAATCAAAGTCTTATTGTATAAAAAACTGGATTGGCTTGTTGGATCATGGAATAAAGCTCAGATATTTTTCAAGATTCTTGTGGAAAGCGAAAATCAAATAAGTATTCTCTCATGTGTATTATTGTTTTCCTTATGTTTCTTAATAATAATATGTGTTCTATGAAATCTAAATGTTAAACTAGGAATGATATTTCAGAACTGGCTTAAATGTACTCTGTCTTGACTGTTTACATTCTTAATGTTTTCTGCTAAACTATCTTAGCTAGGAAATTCTTAGCTGCTCCTTAGCATCCGTAGTTTTCCTTTTGGTCTATGTAGTAAAGGATTCTTAATTTCCCTTTGTTGATGATCACACTATGTTCCTCATTCTGATCTCGATCCAAGGATTCTTAAGTGCCTTTCACCCTGGTTAGAATCATTCCATCCATTAGAACTTGAAGATTTGCCTTTTTCTTTGCTAGCATGCCCTATGAACATTCCCTTCAATGATCTGATCCAGTTATGCTATCCTTTTATTGACTCCATAGCCCAATGGTTTGAAGAAACTAGCTCTATCCACCTGTTCCTAGAATTCCACCACCCAACCAAAATCAAAACCTTATGAGTACTAAGAACTAGCTTAAAATCCTCACCCAAACAAAGTTAAATTATAAAGAGAGAGCCCTCTTTGGACTTAGGTTGGCTAAAACCTGAGTCTAAAGATTGGTTTGTGGTTACCTTAGATTATTTCTTCATTTGATAACTTCTAGGGAAAATCTCTGAGTGATAACATACATGCAACTGCCATTTAGAAAAGTCGTGTACGCACAAACAATTTCAAAAAACTCTAATGGATGAAAATTCTTCAAATTGCATGATGTCAATTGCTTGGAAGGAGAGGGAGCATAATGAGGTTGAAAATGAGGTTTTAGGAGATCCAAGGGCATTAGATGCATTAAGAAATTGTGGATTGCTCAATTTTTACATGTTCTCAAACACGAAAACCCAAACTTGGTTGCTAGAAATGCTTTTCCATTACTAGGACCCAGACCAAGAGGTCTTTATGATAGATCAAATTCCTTTGGGAATAGATGTAGAAGATATTTACTTCATTACAAGGCTTTCCTGAAAAGGGGATGTAGTTGATTTAAAAGAGAGGGCCTGGGGAGGCCTAAATGTCTTTGATTACATAGACATCTTCTGCATAGAGGGAGCATACAAAGCTAGATCTAAAATTCCGATCAAGAATGTGAGAAACTTGTGAATCAAGATCATTCTCTTTAGAATTTTCAAAGTGGCAGGCTTGGCAACTCTACACCGAACCTCTCGACCAACCATGTTCTTGGCAGTAGAGTGCCTTCATTCGGAAGTATTTGATTGGTGCACAAGCCTCCTAACCTGTATGAGAAAGCAACTAACTTCAGCGAGACGAGGGAAAACAAACAATTTCAACTATGGTAGCATACTTTTATGCTTCTTCTTTGAGAGATTCCCAACACTCCGACCTAGAGTGTCTACCACCATCAATAGTCCTAGAGATAAGAGGATGGACAAATGGTTAGATCTGATCACGACTAGGTGAAGGTGAGGTCACCCGAACAACATTCGATGATGAGTTCTTCCTTTGGTGGGAAGAACAAATCATAGCTATAGATGACTATGTAGGCATAGAATACCAAGAGAACCTAGCTCTGGCCCTTCCCGAGGACGCTACATGGGGCAAGATGGGTATAAATTTTAAATTTTTATATTATTTGTTTTTTTGTTTGTTTGTTTGTATTTTTTTTTTTTGTTTTTTTTTGGTTGTTTGTTTTGTTTGTTTGTTTGTTTTTCTTTTGAATATGATATTTAAGAAGTTAAAAAGTATTTTTCGTGAAACAAAAATCTTACAACATTATTTGATCATGATACATATGTTGGACCAATGAGACCTTAGGGTATACCTAGGCACATGCGTCATGGGAGAGATGCAGAGAGAGCATCAACTAAGACCAAGAGAGTATTACATAAAATGCTGAGGAACTTGGAGAGTTTAACTCACCAGGTTCTAATGGTATCTATAGAGGATCTCCCTGAGGCCATTCAGAGGCAGGTGGTAGGAGTACCATGAGAGTGGGTGTAGCTCTTTCGATGGGTGGAAAATTCCATCGTCTTCTTCTGTGACACTAATCTAGGGTGGGGCCCACAAACTTAGATTTTAGATGACTGATCTTTTATGGACATGATTGGGTTTAAGCCTTAATTTTGTAGGACATTTGTCCACATTTTGTAATATTTGAACATATTATTCCTATCTATATACAGACAGTTTCTCGATGGTTTGATCATATATATAGATGATTTCATGGTATTTTTGATTTTAATGTGATGAATGATTAATGTGCCAATCTAATGGTTGATTAGCTATAGAATCAACAAATTAATTTATGATCGTATAATATGAATGAAAGTAATAAAATTAAATGATCTTTTTAATAATGTCTCCCAGAAATTGGTGATGTAATAAAGGATCTCTCACATGATATATGTTATTTAGTTGAGACACCATCAACTGTGAATCCAAATAAACTACTAATGATTCAATACCAAAAGATATTGCTTAAGATAGTAAATTAATGACAGCAATGTATTTAACCATATTATTGGATGCACGACTAATACACATGCCTCTTGCGACTAACAACTGGCCAATTGGATAGTATATTACCAAAGCGATGGAAGCTAAGTTCCGAGTATGTCTACTAGAACCATCGACGAATACCATATACACTAGATCACCCATTGACACCTGCTAAATCATATCAAAATACCACCATCACCACTGGACACATAGATATAAATAAACATCTATGTACAATATTTACAAAACAATTCAAATGCTAGGCAATAGCCTAGTCATAATACTTCTTAAGATAGAGCCCATTTCTAAGCTCCGACAACATTTTCGTCAAAGTGAACCAACTCATGGGAACCTTTCTTCAAGGCCTTTCTAATGATCAAAAAACTATACCACATAGGTTTGAACTTTTCCTGCCCCCAAGGTCTCTTTATCTTGGTTATAGAACAGGACAAAGTCACCTCAGAGAAAACCCTAGGACGCATGGTCTTGTCATATTGGTTTTTTACTCTCTTTTTATGAGCCTCATTTATTGTGGTTGCATCTTGACACTGCTCATAAGGTGTTCCAAATGATTAAGGCATTATTCAAGACTAGATGTGTTTGGAAGAAGTTCGACTGCTAATTTAAGAGATTGAATCTCACATTCTACAAGGAAGATTGATTCCAAACCATAAACTAGTTGAAAATGAGTAAAATGCATGGTGGTCTTAACCGACATCCGGTATTCCCAAAGCATAGGATATAGCATGATGTACTAGTTGGATCTAGATTTATTGATTGTCATTTGTAGGATAGTTTTGAGTGATTTATTCATGGCTTCAACCTAACCATTAGCTTGAGAATACTATGGAGATTAATGGTCTTGTCAAAATCCCAATTTTAAAGCCAACTTAGACATCATATTGTTAAGGAAATAACTACCATGGTCACTGAAAATCTCCTTTGGAATACCGAAACGAGAAATGACTTGGTTGAAAAGGAAAAGAGTTGCTATCTCACCATCATTTGTGAAAGTATAATAGCTATGGCCTACTTCGTAAAGTAGTCCACTACTACAATAATGTAATTATGACCTTTTTCCAAAGCTGGGTTACAAGTCATAAAATCAATACCCCACTTTATGAACGAACTGACAGTTATGACAGGGAAAATATGACCTAAATGAGAGCGCATTTTACGAGTATATATTTGACAAGGATGACACTTTTAGACCACTTCCATGCAATCTTTAAAAATTGAAGGCCAAAAATAGCTTGAATGCAAGATTTTTTGAGTTGTAGCAAGCCCAGATAGATGACCTCCAAAAGCTCCACTGTGGTAGTCATTAAGAATAAACTCAGCTTCTTCTAAGGTTAAACAAAGTGTAAGGATTGAATCAATCCCGCGACGATAAAAGGTTTCACTGATAATAATATAATTTTTAGCTAGGTGACACAATTTTCTGCGTTCATCCTTCGAAAAAGCCGAAGGAAACTTCGAAGTTTGGAGATATCCTATGATGTATCCATACCAAGGATCTTGTGAAGAAATGAGGAAGAGATGTTCATCAGGAAATTACTTTTCATAAACAACATCTTCTTCACAAGGCAACTTTGAGATCAAATTTGCGAATACTAAATATTTTTTGGACTTAGCTGACATGAATTTGAGATCAAATTCCTATAATATGACAATCCATTTATTATATTTTCTCCAAATCACTTACCTACTGAGGAAAAACTAAAATGGGTTTACATTGGACAACACAAAAGTTTTTCTAAGAAGAATATAATGACGAAGCCGTTGGACAATGTGAACTGCTGCCAGAACTAATTTCTCAATATGATAATACTGAAGTTCAGGACCGACTAAGCTTCGACTCAAATAGTAAATCACACACTCTCTAAGAGCATAGTCTTCTTGAACTAGAACCATCCCAATGGTTGATTCTACCACAGTGAGATATAAGAGAAAATACCTGCTATAATCAGGGGGACTCAAAAGAGGAGTAGAGGTCAATGCCTTTTTCAAAGCATCGAAGAAGCGCTGAAATCGTCTCAAACAAATGGGACTCATTTGTTTAGTAATCACATAAATCCTTTCATAATATCGATGTAATTTACAATAAATATCCTTAAGGAATTAACCTTACCTTGGAGACTCTGAAGTTGACAAACCGTTGATGGGGGAGGAGACTAAAGTATTACCTCAATCTTGAAGGGATCAACATGAATCCCTTCATTGGATACAATGGATCCTAATAAATAACTGGATGTGAAAAAGAATACATATTTATTGGGGTTGAAACAAACCTTATAGTAACAACATAGTTCAAAAACCACACGAAGGTGATGTGGATGATCAATTCTCTTTTGAGAACAAGCAACTAGGTCATCGAGATATGCTTCTATAATGTGCTTGATGTCGTGGAAAGCATAAGACATAGCCCGCTAAAAAGCCACTCCAACATTTTTGAGGCAAAAAGGAATCTTTTTTAATGCAAATTTACCCCAAGGGAAAATAAATGTTGTATTGTGTTGATATTCAGGATGGATGGTTATTTGATTCTATCTTGAAAAACTATCCATGAAGGAGAACACCTTATTTCCAGCACACTCATCACTAATCTAATTGATAAATAGAGTGGGAAAATTATCCTTAGGACAAGCCTTATTAAAATCCATAAAGTCAATGCATACTCGGGTTGTTCGTTTCTTTTTATCAATAGGTACTAGATTCAAGACCCATTCAGTTAATGAAACAGGGTATATGAAATCCGCCTTAAGTAGCTTTTCAACCTTAGCTTTAATAGCTGTTGCTTTCCTAGTGTTTACTAGTCGAAGGTTTTTCCATACAAGCTTAGCATTTTCGTAAGTCTTGATCTCAGGTTGAAATATCGATGGATCAATTCCATGCATTTCCTCATAAGACCAAGCAAGAAAATATCGAAATTCCTTAAAGAGGTTGATATAAATTGTGATTTCTTTAGGGGAACATGCAACTTCGATGAATATATTTTCGATAATATTGGGATTCTTGGAGATGTTCATCGGAATAGTTTCTAAAGTATTGGACATATTACCTTTGGAAAAATTCTTTGCTGTGACCAAAGGATTAAGAATTTTGTGAACACTTCCAGTTGAAGAAGGACCGAATAAATTTGACTTAACTAGATTCAAATTAGGGAGAAAATATGATAGATGACGAAAATCATCCCACAGTCTTTCTACACTAGTCATTGCTTCTTTAGATGGTAAGACTATATCAAGATATTCCATAACTGAAGTAGAGTCAAGAGTCTAGACCGGAGCCACATCACCATCCAAATCCTATTATGGGAGAGGATTCAGATCAAAATCTGCAAAATTAACTATAGATTGGTATGCACTTTTTGTTGCACATATAGGGTATGTGATTCCACCTACTTGTACCTCTTATAATGCGATGATAGAGAGGGGTAAGGGCCAAGGATTATAAAAATAATGAGTTATGAAGGAACCTCTTTGAGGAGAAACCTTGGAGGATGAATTGACATTAACATGAGCAATAGGAGAAGGAAGATAAAAAGTACCCATTAATGAGGAATACTTTCTAACTCCCAAATTATCTAGAGGCTACTTTGTATTATTCACCAAGGGGATGGTAGAATTAGAATATGCATTGGGATCATTAGGAGAATAATCCATTTGATCAATTGTAACAATTCTCCCTTCGTGGGGAAAGCATAGGATGTGAAACAATGATGAAACAATAACATCCATTGCATAAACCCAATTTCGACCCAACAAAAGATTTTAATCCAGATTGGCATCAACTATTTCTACCTCGACGTTAACAACCTTTCCCCCAACACATACGGGAAAGGCTAGAAGAATTCCATGAGGCCTATGAGAATGACCATTGAATTTGGTAAGGAGAGTAGGGGAAGGAAAAACTTCCGGAGATCCGATAGCCTTCTAACATGACATCGACATGACACATGTGGAAGCCCCTTCATCAACTACAGATCAAAATATATTTATTTTTCGATATGTAGATTTAATTTGGAAAGCCATATGATGAGGGAGCCTCTTCTTAGCACTTGACATATCAAATTTTATAACAAGACATTTTTTTGGATCCACTTCTTCAATCGTAGTGAGAAATGCACTCCTTTCTGTAGGACATGATTGGAGTACCTCTAATGTTGACATTGCATAGGGGCTCTGAGCTAGATCTTCAAGAATAGAGTAGTTCTGAGAAACTGCAGCGTTGGGATTAATAGTCAAATGTTTTGTGGAGCCTTACAGAATCCGAGGAATATGATCAACTATGGGCCTCTCAATATGGGGTGACTCTAGAATATTGGAAGTAGTCATAGCCTTAGAAGGTTCCATTTCACCATAATCATGTGATCTTGTAGCAACATCAACATGAGACCTCACCATATAGAAATTCGATGTGGATTATCCTTCCTGGCTGCCCCCTGTGGGGGTTCAAGTACCAACATTAGAGCCAACAAAAATTTGCTTCCCTTGGTGAAAAGGGTCACTCAACACATATTGGGAATTCAAAGAAAACTTCTGAGCTAACAAGCACTAAACATCCTGAATCTTAGGGAAAAGATGGGTAATATGATCACCAATGCATAACTTGCATGAGAAATTTACCTTTTTGTTTTGTTTTTTTTTTGGTTTTTTTTTTTGGTTTTTTTTTTGGTTTTTTTTTGTTTTTTGTTTTGTTTTGTTTTGTTTTTTTTTGTTTTTGTTGTTGTTGTTGTTGTTGTTGTTTTTTTTTTTTTCGATTCATTCTTTCCCTCTCTAGTATCATTATTGGAATTGTTTGAATTTCCTTTCCTAGCCTTATATTTCTTCTTACCATGACCCTTATTCTTCCCATCCGATTGTTGGTCTCCTTTGGGGTTCAAATATTGGACAACATTAATTGCTTAAGGTTGGGAAGGCATACGCACTGATGGTGATGCCTGTGCTGAAGAAGCAGATTGTAAAGACAACTACTGCAATTGATTCAATAGGTAAGCAGTGCTACTATCGATTAACCCTACAATTTTGTGAGCATGGGGTCCCAAATTGGGTTTGCCTACATCAATCTTAGATCTAGGAGCATACGGAAGAATCTTATAAAGGACTCCATATTGAGAATATATAATTTCTAATTGTTGGGCTCTAAATATGGCCTCTTCTTCAGTGAACACTACTGAGAGTGACACATCCTTATAAATTTATGGCTATAAAGATTTAAAAAACCATTCGAGAAGGAACTCATCAGCGATATAGGCCTTAATGTGCCTCTTCCTTTTATGCCACTCTTGGATATGGTCAGAAATATGAGTTGCTTTGTCCTACTTAAAACTGGCTGGAAACTTAGTTCCAACATCATATCAGACAAGAAACTTAAAATGGTTTAAAAACATAGTAGCCAGTTTGCCAAACATAGCAAAGGTACCCCCTTTTAGCTCAATATACCATTTTTCGGCATTTCTAGTTAGGGTGCCTTGGAATAATCTCAACCTGATTGAATTGTTAATCAAGGAGTTTGATAAACACCATAAATGGAACGCGGTTATATGATTAGCTGGATCCTCCCTAGACTTCCCTTCAAATTTGGGAATATCAGATGGAAGTTTTGTGGGAACCGGAGGCCAAGCCATGTTGTATCAGATCGGATCATTCATCAACTTCAAAATATTTGGCAAGTTTAAAGTTGCCAGGAATGGTAAGTGTAGAGGAGCAATAGAATTCCACCCACGAAGAGAAAAATTTCCAATATTAGGAAAATAGTATCATGGATTTGGAGAGGCACCAAGTTGCCATGGGTTACTCATAGAAGGAGATGAACCATAAGGGAATCCTTGTGGCCCAAAGGTATTCAGAGGGTATCCAACCCTACCATAAGGTTACCATACATAGTATATTTTCCTCTTAGCGGAACATTGAAAGAAGGGGATAACCCCTAATAAGGATCTCATGCACTAAATAGTGAAGGAAAGACTTATGAGGTAATTTTCCTCCTAGCAGAACATTGAAAGAAGGGGATAACCCCTAATAAGGATTCCATGCACTAAATAGAGGAAATACTTATGAGATATCGATGGAAGGGAAGGGCATACTCCCTCACTGACCAAATAAATGGGATGGATTCCTAGCCCCTAAACCACTAGCTGAAGAATTTGGACATCCTTAACCTCCTTGGAAAGGATTAACATTCTGAGTCTGTCCTAAGTTCAAGATGGATTGGAAGGAGGGGTATGACTGCATCCAAAAGAAAAATCCTGAAGGATGCTGAACCACTTGGCATAGAATTCATAGATGTGGAAACAATAGATGGAAAGGTTGAACGAACTAGGGGAATACTGAAAGGATAGGCACTAGTGAAAGAAGCAAAAGGTTGGGTGCCCCCACTCGGAGCTGGAATGGAGGTAGAGATAAAAGCTACTACTAGGTGTAATAGTAGAGATATAAATAGTACCCCCTCCTGTAACTAAAGGAGGGGTCTACACACCAAAAGTATCAAAAACCATGGTTATGCCACTAACATTGGCCATCTAGAAAACATAAGGGGAGTGAACAGGGCTTGCCAACCTATGAGTTTGGGTAACCACATATGATACAATGTACGGAATATGAGAAGGAAGGGGTGTCAAAGGAGTCACGGGGGATGCAGGGACGTCTTCAATATCAATATCATCTTCTCATTAGAAGAGCACCCTAGCAAGGACCAGAGCATTTACGTCCAAATTATGAACTATACTAGGTTCACCATGTGAGATAAGAGCCCTGAAAGATGGATCAATCTCTGATGCATCAGCTTCTACTGGTTGAAAATCACCAACAAAACTACTCCTAGGCCTTCTAAATGAAGGCTTGACACTCGCAGGTGAAAGCCCACAAAGCCTCCTAGACTGATGAACCTGTCGATCAACCACTTTTAAATTTTAAGAGAACATTTTAAAGACTCAAAAATAAAAAAGTTATGGAAAGCTAGGAGCAGAGAGCACTCACTAAAAAATTCCCTAACGATACAACCAAACAAGTAGCTTCTAGGTATTTCCGCTCTGGGTGATTAAGACCAGACACCAAAATACAAGAAAGCAAAGATAAGGACCTCCCAAAGATAGTTTGGGATAATTACGGCCTAAGCTTACCACCGAAGGCATCAAAAACAGTTACGCTGACCCTCTAGACAATAGCCTTTGCTGGTGCAAGTACCCAAGATTCGCAAGGGCACCCTCTAGAAGTACTATGAAAGTGATACAACGTCTATATCAGGTACCATGGATATTCCCCCTGTAGTCATCTATGTGGTCCCTAGGATAGGAAACTAAGGTCACCAGTTCATAATCAGAACCCGAATAGAATGGTCGTGGGTGCGGGATCCATCAAGTAGGAGAGGGGGTATCTCTCTTTACCTATCTTCATTCATCCTCGTGCTTAACTCATGTGTTAGAAGAGAAAACCCAAAAATCTTAACGAGACTAGATTTTGCACTCTTCAATCAACTTCTACATTTCAATTTAGAGTGGCCTTGGAGAGTTTACTCTGCACACACCTACTGCAAGGCCATAAATGCCCTAAACTAATTGATGTATCTATGACAAAATGAAAAATCTAGTTCATTTTAGATTAAGTGCTTGATTTTATTGGTTGTTACTTAAGTCAGGGGTAGCAGAAGTGAAAGTTATGATGTTTTGACGCACAAAGAAATCAATAGAAAACTAGGCTACATGCAAAATGCAACTTCTTTTTCTTCGATGAAAAGTGATCTCTACACTATTCTACAAGAAATCTATTAAAGAAAAAACTCTTTCCCTTTTAAACACACTCTTACATTCATTATCTATCTAAAGAGACTAAAAAAATGCCTAAAATGCAAACTACTTAATGCATACTAGAATGCCTAAATGCAAGATTCTATGGAATGCTCTAAACATAAAAATGTGCTACTTTAATATCCTAAAGTCAAAATTTAACCAAAACAAGGAGAAAAAATATCCATGACAAAGATATCTCAAGTGAAGCAAATTCCAATTTCAAACAAAGATTCACACACTTGTTGATAAACAAAAACATCAAACCAAAGAAAAGAAGGGCAAAAAACAAATGTTTTTTCACTTTTTCTTTTTAAGTACTTTGAATAAAAGATTCAAGAAGGTAAAGCAACCAATGACCTAAAGATCAAAATCAAACGAAAAGACACCAAAGTTCACCAACCATAAACAATCACCGAAATGATAAGACCAATGCGACTAAGAGGTCAAAAACACTTGAATAACTTGATCTAAAGGACACATAAAATATTCAGCAAATAAAAGATCTCAGAGGACCAAAATCTTTCATTGAAACAAAATTGCAAACTTTTCTCACAAGATCAAGAAGAAACAAAAAGAGGCAACTTCAAGAATGCGAATGAAGCAATGAGAAGATTGAATCATAACACAATTTGAAAACAATTCTCTGTTCCATATGCATAGAACAATCAGACACTTTACCAAAAGGTCTGAAATCCAAACTCAAGAATACAAAACTTCAAGAAAATCGTAAACCCTAGGTTGACAAAATATTTTTGCAAAAAGAGACAAAGAAATTGACACCAACAAGAAACCAGATCATTCCATATTGCAAATGACTCTTAAAAGAGTAGGAAAGCCAGGTTACTTCCCTAAACTGAATGTAAAAATTTGAAAAATTCAAATTTTCCTAGATATACACGACTGCGTATAAGAAATGTCACGTGTAGATGTGAATGTGTCTGAATAACTTGCATGTAAGTGGGTTTCTTTGGAAGAAACCACATGTGTACGCGATTGTACACAAAGAAACACACGTATATGCAGAAAAATACTGAAAAATAAAAAGTACAGGCATGATCCAAAAGATTAGATTGATTGCCCAGATTGCAAATGAATCAATAAGACTGGAAAAATCAAGAAACAATATAGAAAATCCCAAATCAAGGACAAAACAACCCTTCTAGGAAATATGAGATTGTATTCCCTAGCGGAGTCGCTAGTACTATTTGCGGGGAAAATTTCCCTAAGGTAAGGGTTGAAAACCTCAATAGATTGAAGATAATCTATCAACAAAAAACATATATCCAAGCAAGAAAAATATGAAAACTTGGGTTTGTGAAGAGTACCTATAGGTCCTACGTTTGATGTCAATCCCGTAGGGTCCAAACCCTTTACTTCTTCCAAAGTGACTAGACCTGCAACACAATTCATAGAAGCATATAAATATCAATT
Source organism: Pinus taeda (assembly GCA_000404065.3). NCBI lineage: Eukaryota > Viridiplantae > Streptophyta > Pinopsida > Pinales > Pinaceae > Pinus > Pinus taeda. The sequence continues at coordinate 434,713 of APFE031621447.1, forward strand.
ATTTCAAAGAATGTGCATAATAAACATGTTGGATGATAAATAATCAACATATAAAGCATGGTATATTAGACATGAATTATAAAAAACATGAGGTCATAACATTTAGAGAACAATACAAAGCTTCTTTATTGATATCAACAAGTAGGAGTAGAAGAATACAACCTGATCCAACCACGCCACCAACAAAACCTTCCTCTAGATCCATCCAGCCTAAGCCTCAAAGATCAACTCTCAACATGTGCAAAAGGATGCCATATAATGGAAGATGAACCTCTCTGCAAGGAAACAAGGGTTTCCTATGACTGGGAGTGCAAGAGGCACAAGGAAAATCAGACTTGATCTAGGGACAACGGGACTATAATGTTGATATCCTATCTCCTTCTATGATTTCCCATGAGGTGTATAAATACCACCAGAAATCAGTTGATTTAGTTAGGCCACGATCTCCTATAGGTTGGCTTTCGGTGAAACCCATAAAACCCACCCGAGAAATAGGAAATATTTTTTTTCATATTTTAAATTATGTATGTGGGTTCAGTGTTATGGTACCCACATGTACACATGCTTTTATAAGGGTAGAGTTGTGTATGTAAAAGAATTGTTTTTAAATAAGTGATCCAGACAGAATGGGAAAGGGTTTCCCAAGTCCATATAAGAGAATTATAACTATAGGAGTGTTGAATGATGATATAACAGTTGTGGTGATAGTGGGATAAAGCTCCATTGTTTCTCTTAACCTAGCAGGTGCCCATCTAAGACCCCTACTAGTTTGAGAGTTAATGTTTTGACGCTTTTTCCAGGGAGGAAGAAGCTCTATCTCCTCAGTTAATCATTGAGGAATTGATTCATTGACGACATTTATAAACATTCCTCTGCTGACTCCATTCATTTTACAAACCCATAGTTTACTTGAAGGTGACAACATTCCTCCTTTAACTAGGGCCACTGCAAAAAAGGGGAGAATGAAATCCATCACCTGTTACAACTACTCTTCTTCTTGAGTTTGAAATGGCCAGTGATCCCACCCCCAAGATGGAATCTAGTTCCACCATTGACCGCCCCAAGATGACCAAGAGTGAAAGACATTTGGTTAGTGTCTTCACCCCTTTGAAGTTGAGTGATGATCCTAAACCATTACGTGAGAAGTATAACCGATGATTACCCAAATTCAAGGGTGATGCTACCATGAATGCCCATGAATTTGTTGAAGAATTCTATTAGCACATGTCCCCTAGAATGATTTTTGATGAGGATAGACTCATGATGCTTTTTTCTTTATCACTTGAAGGAAAAGCAAGAGAATGGCACCTTAGCCTCCCCCTACATGCATAGAATATTATGATGACTTTGAGGAGCTATTCATGAAAAGATGGTCATGCAATTCTCAAGGAACCTTTAACATTGAATTTTTTTATCAAATAACTAGGTGAAGATAAGACGTCTAGCAATTCATTCAAAAGTTTGATAAGGTAGTCAGGGAAATGCTTGATGATTTAAAACCCCATGATACCAACAACATTGACAAATTCATAAAATATGTGGGTGACCACCTAACTTATGCCTTAAGGGACAAGAAACCTTCCACATTGGCGGAAGCTAAGGAGATAGCAATGGAACTTGAAGAAAACTTGCGAATCTCGAAAGTGGATGCCGATGACCACCCTATATCCAAAGTCAAGGTCAAGAAGGAAAAAATCAAATATCAACACAAAGAGACCCTTTTGGACATCCTTAAGAAAATGAAAAGGCTTAGTGAATAAGTCAATTCACATCACAGGGTCTGTAGAGCCTCATGAATGCTTCATTTTGACACTCGCCCTTAACAATTTTTCCTCTCTTTGACCATCATCATCAACTTAAAAGGCATAAAACTAAAAGGTTTTTGAAATTGTAATGTATTTAATTGTCTTATATTTCACGTTTAATAATGTTCCTTTTTATTGTATTAATGTTTGTATTAGCTACTGAATTCATGAAATTCTGCAGCTAATCTATGTTTCTGTAGATGATTCCAAGGTTTATCAGGATCTAAGGTGCCAATGAAGAAGAGAAAGATATGAATAGGTGGATATTGGTCCCTTTAATGATATCTCCTATTCATTCGAGCTAGATCATCAAACGATTGTTTTATTGTGTGGTCAAAGGGTAAAAGTCGACATTTTGCTGAACACGCGATCGAGAGTCTGAAATCCTTGTGCCTAATGATTTGCTTTGCCAAATAGAAAATTGTGAGCAAACGATATTTTGATATATGTTAGAAGCTAAAATTAGAATTCTGTTAGCTAGGGTAGGTGTAAAAGCCTTGAATAGTTATTGATAAGGGATTTTATAAATACCATGCCACAAACATGGTCAGAAGGTTAATTTTTGATATATGTGACAATATTGTTTTAAAACTCTATTTTTACCTATTAATGAAGAATGAAGTTTTTATGCGTAGCTAACTGTTCGATTAAAGTTCTGTGACCACCTACTTGTGGAGGGCCCCTGCAAACAGTGAAGGTTTTTCATTTTCATATCTTTTCTTTATCATTTCTTGCAGTTATTTACATGTTTTAGAATAATTTTGCAGTATTGATTTCAATTAGATAGCGATAGCAAGATTTCACTAATCATTCTTTTCAAGTTGATTTATAATGATGCTAATTGTAGTGTAACTAATTTTCATAGATTTCATTATAGTTTCATTTCAGAGCATGAGTGATTTCTTTACAATATTTCATTTCAGAGCATGAGTGATTTCTTTACAATTTTCATTTCATAGCATGTGTGATTTCTTTATAGTTTTCATTTCAAAGCATGTGTGAATTCTTTACAGTTTTCATTTCAACTAGAAGTCAAATTAATTTTGGTTTTTATGCAAAGGATTGCTAGAATATTAGAAGAGTAATTCTTCTTTTAGACATTAAATTTGTGTTGCAATAGATTGGTTAAGTTCTCTTAATTTAATGAGATAGTATGAGTTTTCTTTATTTTCATTTTGCAATTGTGAAAAAAAAATTTGATTTCGTTGGAAAGGAGTGAGAAGGAATGTAATTGAAATTGAATTTGTTAATTTTATTTTCTTTAAAAAGTAAAATAGGGACACAAAATATCCTTAGAAATAATTTTTCAATAACTCAATCATACACATTAATAATCTGAATGCTTCTAGCATATATAGTGCACTTGCACTTCACAAGTTTACCAACTATGGACGATAATTTATGTAGTAATTTAAGGAAATTAAATTGACAAACATTTTGGTGCCGTTGCAGTGGTAGTGTAAATAGAAGTATTTATCTTTTTCATTTTGATAACAAAAACAAAAACAACAACAAAAACAAAAACATGATATGCTTAGGGAAAGAGAACCTAGGGGTAGATTTGTAGGTAGAGGTAAGAGTTTAATTCCAACAACATCACTCACCCCACCACAAAATCGTAGTGCCACACCACCCACACAAACTTGAATTCCATTAGTAGGAAAACACAAACTCCCCGAGGTATTAAGATCCAAAATCCAACCTAAAAATTCATCAACTTCATTGACAGAAGCCATAATAAAAGAAGAAGATCACATATCTCCAACAACAACAATAATTTTCCTATCTTCAACTGAGGAACAACTTCTAGCTCGAGAGCTGGAAGTTCTTGGTGAAGAAGAGGAAGAAGAAACTTATTTTAAGAAACCATTGGTAGAAGAACCATGGGAACTAGAGGAAGGTGAAAACTCAATTTTGGAACCAAAACCCTATATTTGTTCTGAAGAATATACAATGGTTGGAGAAGAGGAAGGAGAGGTATATAATGTGAATGGTGAAAAACCAAGGATTGGAGGAGGAAGAGGAATAAATATGGGAGGTGGAGGAAGAGGGAGAGGGAGAGGAGAAGATATAAATCCAGAACCCTTTGGATTTCCTATCCTCGATGAAGATACAACTGTGAAAATAAAAAAATATCACCCTCTATTCTTCCAAACTTTCATGGACTAAGGATTGAAGATCCTAAAACAATTCTATTTGAATTTGAAGTCTTGTGTAGATCATATGATTATCTACATGATGGTCAAAAGTTGAAATTATTCCCTATAACCCTTAAAGATGCAACATTAAAATGGTTTATGGGTTTAGGAATAAATTCCATAAGAAAATGGGAACAAATGAAAATTACATGTTTAGAGAAATATAAGGACTATTGTATGCCCCATAATATTAAGGATGAAGTCTTTAAAATGGTACAAAAAGAAGATGAAAACCTTGAAGACTTCATTGAAAGATTTGTTTATAATGTTAAAAGAGAAAAAATGAATAATCTAGATGAGGAAACTTTGAAAGCTCTCTTATTGAAATCCATTAGAGATGAGTGGATTGGTATTATCAATCTAATGGGTGAGGGAGACATTTCTCAATTATCACTTGGAGAAATTTGTGAGTTATGCATACTCATTTCAAGAGGTAAAGCAAGAACTGGGAAAAATCCAAGAGATCCTCTTTTATCAAGGATTAATAAATTTGCAGCTGGGAGAGTAAGTAGAGCAGAATTAGGTAATTTGCTTGATAGTTTTAAAACATATATTTTAAGGAGTCTTACTGAACAAATTGGCACCCTTAAAATACAAAGCAAGCAAAAAGATGAAAATGCTACATTATCCATTTTTTTCCCTAAGTGCAGAGAGAAACATGCCTTTAGAGAATGTCCTCTTGGTTTAAAGAGTGAAGAAACCCATGCTATATGTGCGGAAACCATCATAAAAAAGAATGTCCCTTAATACGAGGTATTAAATTTTTTTATCAAGAAGGAGTACCAAATCAGGTAGACCCTCTTTGTTTTATTTCTAAAAGACCATGGTAGAATCCATAACCAGATACAACTCAAGGTTTTAACACACAACCATTTTCACAATCATCAAAAATTAATTGGAATACCCTGATGCCTTGGCATTATTGGCCACAAACTTGGTCACAAGGATGGAAAAATCCTTATGGAAAGTACCCTCAATGTCCTCAATATCCTTAATTTCCATAATTTCAACAATCATTTCCTACGTTTCCTCCACAATATTATCCTTAGCCTGTTCAACAAACTCAACCCCACAATTTGAATCCACAACTTTCTTTACCATTTCCTCAAAGACGAGACCAATTTCTTGCCTAGCCACTTCCAAATCCAAATAATAATAAAAATTCACAACCTATTTATAATATGGAAGGGCAAAATTTCCAAACTTACATGATAAATCCATTGGATCTAAACAATGTTCAACTTAGATCTAGTAGAATATTAGAGAAAAAGTCCCCATCAATTATTATTCTGAAAGTTAAAAAGAAAAGACTCTGAAGAAGCGAAGTCTCTTAATGAAAAAGAAAAAAACTAAAAAAAAAGTTACTCCAACACATTCAAATAATTCAACTCCTATTATGGAACAACCTTCAGTATCTGTTTCAAAACCACCTTTTCCTAAGAGATTAAAAATTGATGAAGGGGTAGAAAAAAATATTTGATTTCTTGATTATGACATGTTAGATGAACTAAAGAATGTTTGAATAAAACTCCCTTTGCTACAATACATTAAGGAAATACAATTTTTTGCAAAGATAATTAAGGAATTGAGCATAAAAAGACCAGTAAGAAAAAGAAAAGAAGTTAAAAGAATCCAAATAGTTGGAAAAATTGCAAATATCATGATGGGTAAAACAAGAATTTAGAAATAACTTGATCCAAGAAGTCCCATTGTGAAAACACACATCAATGGTGTAGAGATCCCAAATACATTAATTGATCTAGGAGTAGCTATAAACATCATGAGTAAACAAACTATGAATCAATTAAAACGTTCTGATCTTCAATATACACCTACACTATTACAATTGGCAGATAGATATGTAATCAAACCCAATGGTGTATTAGAAGATATATATGTATCCTTAGATTCTTGGGAATACCTTGTCGATTTCTTTATTTTAACACCCAAGAATAACTTAGTAGGACACCCATTGATTCTAGAAAGACCATGGATAACTACAACCTATGATTTTATAAGTTGTAGATCTGGTGATATGTTTATTTCTAATGGGAGGTCAACAAAGAAATTCACATTGTATCCACCTACAAAATCAACAATAGAAGTTGAAAATGAAGAACGGATAGATGATGATATTGATATAAGAACAATCTTTGCTACTTCACAAATAGACGAAGAAGATCAAACTTTGAATTTAATGGAAAATAATGAATCTTCATCATATTGTGAATCTAGTCATATTTTTCAAGAACAATTCAATATTGAATATTTATCATCTCGTCAATTATCCTTGCATTCTATGGAAAATTTTTGGCAATTCCACAATTGAAATCTTTCCAGGAAAAACTTTGAATATCAATAATAATTTGGAATAATTTCAAAAGAAAGAACTAATAAAGATGTTATAAGAACATTCCTCTTCTTATGCATGGGAATATACTAACATGGAGGGAATTGATCCTAGTACATGTATACATCATATTTACACTGAAGAAAATGCTAGACCAATTCGATAACCTCAAATGAGAATGAATCCAAATCTAATGGAAATTGTTAAAGAAGAAATACAAAAACTGCTGAACGCAAATTTGATCTATCCAATATCAAACAATCAGTGGGTTTCACCTTTAGTAATAGTTCCTAAGAAGAACGGAAAATAGAGAGTATACATTGACTATAGGGAATTGAATAAAGCCACCTTAAAAGATCTTTTTTCACTTCTTTTTATAGATCAAGTTTTAGGTACATTGACAGGGAATAAATATTTTTCATTCTTTGATGGTTTTAGCAGGTATAATCAAATCCAAGTAGCTCTAGAAGACCAAGATAAAACTACATTTAACTGCCCATGGGGAGCTTATTCTTACCGATTACTTCCTTTTGGATTATGTAAAGCACCTGCAACATTCCAAAGAGAAGTATTAGGCATTTTTCTGATCTAATTCATGATTGTTTGGAAGTATATATGGATGATTTTACAATTTACGGAAATTATTTTGAAGAAGCTCTTAAAAATTTGTAAAATTTTCTTATTAGATGTAAAGAAGAAAATCTCTCATTAAGTTGTGAATTTTTTTTTATTATGTTTACTGAGGGATTTGTTTTAGGACACCATATTTCAGGAAATGGATTTAGAGTGGACACATCTAAAGTAGAAGTTATTTCTAAATTATCAATTCCAACTTGTCAACGAGATGTTAGAAGTTTTCTTGGTTTCACTAGTTACTATAGAATATTCATAGAAAACTTTACAAAAATTGCATCCCCACTTTTCAAAGTGCTCACAAAAGATTGTGCATTCAATTCGAATTCAGATTTCCAAAAGGCCTTTGAAATATTAAAGGGGAAAATCTTTGAACCACCCATTCTTAGACGACCAAACTGGAAACTACCTTTTCACATTTCAACTGATGCTTTAGACACATATTTAGGGGCTGTAATAGGACAAACGGATTTAAATCCTTATGCCATTTATTACACCAGTAAAAATTTGACTCCTATAGAGTTAAATTATACTGTAACAGAAAATGAGTTTTTAACAGTTTTCCATGCCATCAATAAATTCATACCTTTCATTACTGGCTATAAAACTTTTGTACATACAAATCATTTTGAAATTAGGTATTTAATGAATAAACCTGTCACTAATGACAGAATTACAAGATGGTTGATGTTGTTGCAAGAGTTTAACATCACTATTTTGGATCGACATGGGAAACAAAATAAAGTTGTTGACTTTTTTTCTAGGAATCAAAATGATAATAATGATGTACTTGTAGAAGACAATTTCCCTGATGAATATATTTTTGCAATATCTATTAAATATCCATGGTTTGTAGATATTGCTAACTATTTGGCTATAGGGAAGTTACCATCATATTTGTGTCCTTGCGAAAAAATAAAGGGAATTCAAATTAGTGCATATTACTCATGGATAAATGAAGAATTATATAAAACAAGACCAGATCTATTCATTCGAAGGTGTGTAAGAGAGGATGAAGTACCAGAAGTACTGAAAGCTTGTCATGATGAGCCATGTGGAGGACACTTTGCTGATAAAAGGATTGCTTACAAAGTCCTTCTCTTAGGATATTATTTGCCTTCCATTTTTAAGGATGCCAAATAATATGCTAAGAGATGTGATATTTGCCAAAGAATGGGGAAACCTATTCCATTTGATGAAATGCCTCTACAACCTCATGTACTTATTGAGATTTTTGAAAAATGGGCTCTAGATTTTGTTGGTCCAATCAATCCACCATCAAGATAGAAAAGGTACATTCTTGTTTGCACTGAATATGTTACAAAATAGGTAGAAGCTAAAGCACTTCCTTTTGCTATTGAAAATTCTGTAGTTTCATTTCTTGTTAAGGATATCTTTACTCATTTTGGTGTCCCAAGGGAAATTGTAACAAATCAAGGTACTCAATTCACATCCAAGTTGGTATAAAATATAATGGAGGAATAAAAATCAAACATCAAAAGTCCACTCCATACCATCCCTAAGAAAATGGACAGTGGAGTCTACCAATAAAGTAATTGAAGCAATTCTCACCAAAACTATGCATTTTCATAGAAGAGATTGGGTAGAAAAGCTTCCAAAAGCTTTATGGGCATACCGTACCACATGGTGAAACACTATAGGGCATACTCCCTATGAACTTGTTCATGGGAATAAATTCCTTTTTCCTATTGAGTTTCAAGTAAAAAACCATCAAGACAACAATTAAATTGGGTCTTGATATTTGAGAGGCACAAAAACAAAGAATGGAGAAGTTAAATGAACTTGATGAGATAAGACAAGATGCTATCCAAAGAACGAGCCTAGTTCAACAACAAAGATCTAGATGGCATGAAAAATACATAAAAGAAAGAAAATTTCAGCTAGGAGATTGGGCATTACTTTTTGACTCAAAGTTCAAAGATTTCCAAGGAAAATTTCAAACTTATTGGCTTAGGCCTTATGAGATTGAAACAATCTTTGATAATGGTGTAGTTAGGATCAAAACTATTGATGAAGAAAGGATCACCTTCTCCTCCAACTTGACTTACAACCTTTTTTATTTTCTTAAAAATATATATAATAATAATAATAATAATATAATACAATTTGTATAAACATGAAAACCAAGATTGTTGGCATGTTTATACTGAAAATTTAGGGTGAAAACCAAGTAATTTTGGCATCCTAAATTTTCATTCCCATTCCTATTTTCTTTTTATCCCTCTTTTTCTTTTTAGAATAATTAGCTACAAAATTAATGTGATTCTGTAGCTTTGACAGAATTTTGTAGCTAATGTTTGACAGGAACCACTAATCAGAGCAATTGAAGAAATGATCAAATCCACCCTTGGAAGCACCCGAAGACAATGCAACAAGGAGCAATCAAATGTTAGAATTATCAATTAAAAATGTATGCAAATATTTAATTTAATAATAAGGGTCAAAACATTAGTATATAAATTATATGGACGATATATCGCCAGTTCAAAAACCATCATTGCCGAAAGTGAGATGAAAATAGCTTGTCATATCAAATAAAAAGTTGTAAACTACCCATTCATCCCTCATCATTACACAACACTCATCTCAAAATTCTGAATGCATTTTTGAAATCACCCAACCCACATTCATTCATACCCCAATGATCACTTCACTTGTTTTTCCTCTCATTCTCATTCATACTCTTACCTAAGCCATTATCCCAAAACCCTTACTCATACCTTGTCAAGAAGTGAATTCTGAGGTGAAACTTCTCAACCATGGGTGTCATAGTGAGAACATAACCAAATGGAAGAAAATTCATGGAAGGATATCCGTAGGTGAAGGAAATGGTGCAAAAATCATAGTGGTTAGAGTTCATGGAAAATTTTGATGGTTTTAACAAGGAAGTAACCAAATCATTTGCAAGAGTTTTTGATGGCATAGAGGTTGAAATTGGAGATATCAAGTTTGCAGTAATCTCTTATTGCTGAAGTCGCCAGACTATTAAGAATTAGAGATAGATGGTTTAAGAATAGGGGCATTGAAGGAGAAGAATGGAAGACTTTCTTGGAAAACCCAGTTATGGATATCACTATGTTTAAGAAAGGAATTCCCAGTACAACACTTAAGGGTAAATGGAAGAATTTGTTACTAGTAATTCATAAATTTGTCACCTATGAAGGAAGATTTGGTTGTATGTTCTTTTACCACATTCATTTGATGATGCATTTTCTCGGAGGGAATGAAATGAATCTTCCTTATTTTTTGTTAAATAGCTTAAGGAAAATGTCTGGGAATGTTCAGAAAAGAATCCAATTCATAGAAAGAACCATGTATCTGTTGGCATTTTGTTTCTGGTATGGTTATATGTTACAGATGTTATACTTGATGGCAACACCCATGGCATGGCTCTCAATATGATGAGAATTAAGAAGTACGTAGGAGAAAAGTTCACGGAATTTTATGCAGAGAAAAGTTTATAAAAGTTTATTTCATGTGGAGAAAAGTTCACGGAATTTTATGCAGAGAAAATTTTATTTCATGTGGGAAAACTTACCTTTGGTCCATGGTAGTTAGTCCTTGGAATTTGAACCTATGGTTTTTGGACCTTGGCATCTCGACAGACGTGTTGATCCCTAGTATTGAGTTGATGGTATTGGTTTGTTATGGTTTTGGCCCGTGGTATTGGTCCATGATTTGAGGAAGAGCTTGCCTATATAAAGCAAAGGAGATCATTGGCTTGTGTATGCTTTTGGGTTGAATATCTTAAGATCTGAAATATTGGGTTATTGTTTCAAAAGCTCAATCTATATGAAAGTGAA
>APFE031621447.1:460108-507126 GCA_000404065.3 Pinus taeda
CTTTCTATATATAGGAGTCTAAGGGGTCATAATATAATCAGAGCCAACATAACAATAATAATGTAAGGGCACAATAATAACAATAGTGGGCTTCTATGGGGCACTATAGAAACAATATGGGCACTACATGGGTACATCAATATAATAAGGGGGTTGTACTAATAACAATTACGGGTTACACTAGTAGTATAGGGGCCTAACATATGGGTTTATGGTATGAAAAGAACAAGAAGTTAAAGAAAAATAATGAATCTCTAAAAAGGAAGGTCATGGGTCTAAAATGCAGCATTTTGATGAAGAAACCCATAATGACAGTTGCAAGAAAAAAGGTAAGAAGGAAAAACTTGGATGTTATGGCCCAAGTTTCTGAGAGAGAGCAGTGACAGAGAAAGACTTCCAGTTTTTGAATTTTTGCATGAGGACATGCAATGGCCTCTGTGTGAGGGAATGTAAAGACTCATGAATGCTTCATTTTGACACTCTCCCTTACCAATTTTTTCTCTCTTTGATTATCATCATCAACTTAAAAGGCATCAAACTACAAGGTTTTTGGCATGGTAAGGTATTTAATTGTATTTTCTTTCATATTTAATAATGTTCCTTATTATTGAATTAATGTTTGTATTAGCTACCAAATTCACGTAATTCTGCAGCTTTTTTATGTTTCTGTAGTCGATTCCAAGGTTTATCGAGATCTGATGTGCCAACCAAGAGGATAAAGATATGAGTAGGTGGAGATTGATCCCTTTAATGATTTCCTACTATTCATCCAAACCATATCATCTAATGATTGTTTGATTGTGTGGTCAAAGGGTAAAAGTAGACATGTTGTTGAACATGCGAGTGAGAGTCCAAAATCCTTGTGCTTCACGATTTGCTTTGCCAAATAGAAAAGTGTGAGAATACGATATTTTAATATCTGTTAGAAGTTAAAATTAGAAATCTGTTAGCTAGGGTTGGCGTAAAATCCTCAAACAATTATTAACACAAGATATTATAAATACTGTGTAGCAAACATGAACAAAAGGTTAATTTTTGATATATGCAATAGTATTGTTTTAAAACTCTGTTTTTACCTGTTAATGAAATTGATGTTTTGATGCGTAGCTGACTGTTGGATTACAGTTTCGTGACCACCTATTTGTGGAGGGACCCTGCAAACAATGAATGTTTTTCATTTTCATATATTTTCTTTATCATTTGTTGCAGTGATTTACATGTTTTAGAATCGTTTTGGAGTATTGATTTCAATTAGATGACAATAGCAAGATTTCACTAATAATTCTTTTCAAGTTGATTTATAATGATGGTAATTGTAGTGTAATCACTTTTAATAGATCTCATTATAATTTCATTTCAGAGCATGAGTTATTTCTTTATAGTATTTCATTTCAGAGCATGAGTGATTTCTTTACAGTTTCATTTTGAAGCATGAGTGATTTCTTTACAGTTTTCATTTCAAAGCATGAGAGATTGATAATGAGAAAATGTGTAGTTCTCTTTTTAACTAGAAGTCAAATTCATTTTGGTTTTTATGCAAAGGATTGCTAGAATATTAGAAGAATAATTATGCTTTTAGATATTAAATTTGTGTTGCAGTAGATTGGTTAAGTTCTCTTAATTTAATGAGATAGTATGAGTTTTCTTTAGTTTCATTTTTGCAAGTGTGAAGAGCATTTTTTATTTCATTAGAAAGGAGTGAGCAGGAATGTAATTGAGATTGGATTTGCTAATTTTATTTTCTTTAAAAATTTAAATAGGAACACAAAGCATCCTTAGAAATAATTTTTCATTAACCCAATCATACACATTAATGGTCTGAAGGATTCTAGCATATATAATGCACATGCACTTCACAAGTTTAACAACTCCGGTCGATAATTTATGTAGAAATTTAAGACAATTAAATTGACAAATAGGGTCATCATGAACAAAATCACTATCTTGGAAAGTGCACAAAAATATACTTACACCTCAAAAGGAAAACCCTTTACTAAGAAGAAAAGTGAAGAAGATAAGCCAAATCCATCCCAAGTCCGAAACACTTTGGCTCTGATATATGCAGTGGAGCAAGATTCATATTTTGAAGATGAGGAAAGTGAAAATGACGAGAGTGATGATGAGGAACTAGATGAGAAGGCTAACCACGTAGAATCTGATGTCTTTAACATTTTGTTGGGATTTTCACACAAACATCCTCCAATTAGTGAGGTCACCATTAAAGAAGAAAAGGAGGAGCTAATTCTTAACGCTGATGATAATGGAATATTCAAAGGGATTCTATATTCACAAAAATAAAATGATAAGAACCTAGAAACCTCTAAGAAACCTGATAAATATGATTCATTTCTCAAGAAAGACTCTCTAAAGAAATTCTCCCTAAAATTCCTTCTAAAAAGGATCCCAAAACTAAAGCCAATCTGAAAAAGGATACTCCAATGAAAGAAAGTATCTAGAAGAAAGAGAAGGGCAATGAAGATGGACTTAACATTGACATAAAGACTACTATAGGGAAAATAGCTATACTCATTCCTTTGAAAGAAATTACGAAACTTCCTAAACAACAATAGAAAATTAAGAAATCCCTAGGTTTTGAAGAGGAAGAATTGCTCGAAGACTTGCAAAACATTCATATTCCTAATCAAAACCTTGGATGTGAGCCATTTATGCTCACTTTGGTTATAAACAACCTACTATTACATAATGTATGTTAGACTCAGGGGCTTCTGTAAACATCATGCCTTTGAAAGTCATGAAGAAATTGGGTCTCAACATCATGTGACCTTATAAAAAGGTGTGTGGTTTTAACTCTAAGCCTCTGGAGGAAGAAAGTCTCATAAAAGAGCTTAAGGTATCTTTGAATAGGAATACTGATCTATAACTTCTCATGGATGTTGTGGTCATAAGCATTCGTGACGTATGGGGGATTCTCTTATCTAGGAAATGGGGAGCCACTGTTGAAGGCCATGTCCAAATGGACTAGTCATATGATACTATCTCGCAAATTCATGGAATTTTTTTTGTTCTTTATAGGGATCCTACCTACCCTTATCATGTGATCGAGCCTCGACCAATCCCATAATATGAGACACATGAGGTTGAGAACCATTCTCCTATTCTCCCTTCACAAGAAATATGCATTCTCAAATGACCAAATCACAAAATAAGCAAAAGGTGGAAACCTAAAAATGAGTATAAGGCCGAGGACTTGGTATTGGTTGATAAAGACCCAATCCTTGTCAAGATTCATGGGAAAGTTGGGGAGGACTATTATTACATTGCTAAACTCAACAATAAACTGTGGCCACAATCGGTCAAGTTAAGTTGTATCACCCCTTTCCTTGATACTTGACATTGTACTATATGCATGGTAGAGTAGGATGCATTGCATGGTGATTTTCGGATTAGAACTAGCATATTTCTCATGGTAGATTAGTTTCATTTAGACAAAAATTTCCATATTTTATTTTTATGTTGATTTTGTGGCCTAACATTAAGCATGGGTGATCATAAGACACCATAGAAACATGTTGTCCCATGGGTTCAATCTTTGTTATGTGCATGCAACTAGTCTATGGTAACCAAGAGATAACTGGTGTTCTCATGACCTCCTGTTCAAGTAGATTTTCCCACTTTTCCAAGAGATCATGTCCAAGTTGGAGCCAAATGTTACCCACCACTTTGTGGGTGATATCCCTAGGAGCATTTTTTTCTCCATGATGATCCTCAACTCTTAGCCAACAATCCCTTGTAGCCACCAACTAGATCATTGTGCCATTTCTCCACCACCTGAGCCAACCATGTGGTCCCACACCCATCTGTCATGATCGTATGTTTGAAGGCGGGCCTCCCAAGCCTAAAGGTATGTCTTGTCATTTGGTAATTGAGTATTTTAGTTTACTTATCATGGAAACTAATGGGCATGGAATAATGAGGGGATTCAATGGAAATAGTGGACTAGGTTTGTGCTCTTGTCCCCTAAGTCTCTTTTGGTATGTTAACCTTGAACCCTAGTGCCATGGGATCTATTTTACTGGCCTTTGGGTTTCTGGGATGATATTACATGGGAAACCCTAATTTTATATGCATGGTCCCACTCCCCAATTCACATATCACCCTCCTTTTTCTCATTATAATCCTTTTCATCACTTCTCCCACGTGGGTCCACATTCCTCTCTTGGGTCCACATAGGGTCAACTACCTCCTCCCCTTTCCCACATCTTGGGTTGGGCTTGGAACAATGCCTCAAAGGTTGATGCAGTTGAAAATAAAAGAAAAAGCATAATTGGTCACATTCAACAGGAAATTGTACCAAAAAATGAAAATTATGGCCAGGAAAAAAACATTTAGCACATGAAAAAAATTCCTTACACGATCTCTACCCCTTCCATGGCCATCACCCTAGTTCCTAGAGGCCCTATATGCATCTCCTTTATCATTCAGGAACTCATGATTGTCTCAACTGTTGGTGGGAAATGAACCGCCCCACCTTAAAAGGGGGTATCCCCTGATATACTTTGCACATCATGCTCTCATCCCTTTGAGCCCCGAGCAGTTAACCAAAGAAAATCATAAAAGGAAAAATTAATACAAATAAGTGTGGAAAAATCAAGGTCGGGGTAACTCATGTACCACGATTTCTTCCTCCT
The DNA here is from genome assembly GCA_000404065.3 of Pinus taeda. NCBI lineage: Eukaryota > Viridiplantae > Streptophyta > Pinopsida > Pinales > Pinaceae > Pinus > Pinus taeda. The sequence goes on from APFE031621447.1 coordinate 464,758, forward strand.
ACACATTATTTACCCAAGTGTGGGCTTCCCTTTTATTATCTACCCTTGTGCCATGGCATGTGACCTAGGTTGTTCCCCTTCACCCCTTATTCGTTCCACCATTGTAGCACATGCCACCACCATTTGAAGGATGTACCATGGACATATCACCCCCTTTGGAAGTAGAAACCACCTAAAAGGGTGATTGGTTAACCCCCTTTAGAGCTTGGAGATGTTAGCTCATGCCAAAGGCCATTATGTAAGGGAATTCCATTATGAAGTGCCCACTTGTTTTCTATGATTTGTAAATTATTTTACTTGATTTATTTAATGACTTGATATGTTGGAAGGTATGGGGACACATTGGATCTTATGCAGGATTGCAGATGGTCTCCATTTTGGGTTTGGTTTTCCTATATGGAGTACTGACCTTCTAGAGGGCTATATTGGCACATGTAGGGTGTGTGTAGAGAGACATGAGCTTCCACAATAACAAATACTATTCCATGGATCCCCAAAATTGTTCAAATATCACTTTTGGTTCACCTATTGGGTAGAGAATATGCACCTAGTTCACCATAACGAATCGATCCACAGTTACATTATGCACTTGGCATATGACCCAAGACTTGTATGAAGACGAGTCATCATTTATACCATCACCCGAGCCCTTACAGATGATCTACGTGCATATTATATTTGTTTGGAGACCAATTAGGACACTTGTGTGCCCCCACACCCACTCGAGAGCACCACAATTTACTACTTGGAGAACAAGGGGCCACCCCCTTGTCCACTTATTTTGGGAGTCCCATTTCACATTATGGCACCTATGGAATTTTTTAGGCCTCCTACAAGGCCCAACACCATACATTATTTATCATTTTACCTCTTGAGAGGCTTATTATTTTGATTTTGAGCTAGTTTGGTGGGCTTGTCACCAAAATTTAGATATCTTGTACATTATTTTATTTTAGAGGTTCAATTAGGCCTCATTAGGAAAATAAAATTCATTTGGACTTGTATAAATACAAGTGATATGATCTCATTTAGGCACCATCAATTGGTATGGACTTTTATCTCTTAAGATATTTCTGCTATCCTTCTTAGTGGACAAAATTTTGGAGCATGGAATGAATTTTGATATTTGGATCATTTTCTATTGTCTTAGAGCTTCTTGATTGGAAAAATTATGATGGATGGATATACTCTTATAAATATAAGTTCAATTCAATGCTATTATTTATTTATATTTTTTTCACATACATTGTTGTTGGAATTCCGCTATACTAGGGCTAATTTACTACATCCATTTATGTGAAGTTGTGAAATTTGTTTCTAGATAGTGTTGCTTCATGTATGGGACATGTATAATGAATAAGTGTTCCTAGGGATTTTTTCATGGTTAAAATCCATCTTGAAAAGCCATCTATTTTTCAAAACGAAGTGTAAAGTCTTTGAATATGATTTTCTTTTGCCCTAATGCTAATTGAAGTTGTCTTTAAGGGCTCCTTGTGAAGCAAACAAAGTTCCTTCTGCAAATTAATTACTCCAAAAGACTTGGAATATGAAATTATCCATTGAGGATATAAATATTATATTAAATATATGAATGAAGAATGAGAATGAGAATGATTTACAATGAGAACAAGAAGGCTTGCTATATATCATGCAAGTTGTCTCTTCGTGAAGAGTCATGTCTCATTTAACATGCCTCTTCAACCTAATTACTAATTAACTAATAAATATTTATGATTATTATCATTTACATTATATTTATATATTTTATTCGTTACATTCCCTCTTTCCTCAAAAAGTTTTATCCTCAAATATTGTTGATGAAAAAAGGCTTGATCTCTTTTCTGGCTTTAAAAGTTTTTCTGTCTCAAAATAGTCATCCTCGTCGATACAAGTTGATATGATCTTCTCAGTGACAAACAAAATTGTTGCACCGAGAAGGCATCAGACCATCCTAGATTAATCTTCTGTATAGTACTCTGATCACTAGAATTTTGTAACGATTTGTTAGCATAATACTGGATTGAGATTACATCACTATTATCCAGAACATCAATTTGTTGTTTCGGATATGATTGGTTCAAATATGTAGCATGGTTTATTCGTTTATTCTCATGATTTCTGAATGGAGTTCGGATTTTCCACAGTGTTCATGTTTTGTTGTCGACGTTTCGAGTCTGCAACTAGATTCATCATCAGGACAAATATTGTGAGGAGAAAAGAAGCAAATTGGTAGGTATTAATAACATCAAATAAAAATATTAATTTATAGGTAAGGCATAATAAATAATGCTAATATAGTTTCATTTAGAACAATTATGAACAGCGACATAAATATCAAAGTACTAACATAAAATAATAATTAATAAGCAATAATTTAATAATAATAAATAAGCATAAACAATAATTAATAAACATAAACAAATAATTAATAAAGTACTAAGCATAAATAACAATTAATAAGCAATAATTTAATAATAAATTCATAATGATAAAATAAAAACAAATTATTAAATACTAATATTAATACAAAAATTAGTAATAACTATTTAGGGTTTAAACTATATTCAAAAAACTTAAATAACAATAACTAATAAATAATTAAATTATTAATGAACATATAAAGAGTCGGCCATTTGTCTTCTCATCCTGCCTTTTTCATATTTATACCTACCAATTTGCTTCTTTTCTCCTCACAATATTTGTCCTGATGATGAGTCTAGTTGCAGACTCGAAACGTCGACAACAAAACATGAACACTGTGGAAAATCCGAACTCCATTCAGAAATCACACCACAGTAATCTGCAATCTAAAATATTCTCATGATTTTGATGCTGATATGGAACTTTTTTGGTTTGATTTCTCCTTACTAGGCATGTGGCAATTTTTATATTTTCTTCTGGTGAAGATGTTGTTGAGTTGGTTATGAAACATTCACTGGGGATGTTCATTGTTTGAACTGCAACATCCACGCGTGTCTTTTCTTTAAGTTGCTTGTCTTCTTCTTGAGTTGTGACATTCATTGAATTGGTATTTGTTGTTTTGTCATCAACTTGAATTCCTACATTTGATGCTTCCTTCTTGATAAGTTGTTGTACCTAGTTTTCTAATGACTTCTTATCCTTCTTAAGTTTCTTAATTTGCGTCAACAATTTTTCACTATGGTTTTTATGTCGAGAAACTTCTTCATTTTTGTCAATAGTGATTTTGTCAATTTCATTTTGCATATTTTCTAATACCTTTTTACCTTCTTGAGAAATTGCTTTTGAAATATCCAATATATCTTTTGGCGTTCCTGAATTAGGTTTCAGTATAACATCTTGGAGTGTTATTTTCTTCTTCTTGTAAGAAAATGTTAAAAACTTTTTCTTAGTATTTAGAATAAAGGAACCTAGAGTTTTTATCCATGGTGATCCCAAAACAATGTCCCTATCGTTAAAAGATAAGGTTTACATGGTGAATTGTGAGGTAAAAGTATAATCTCCAATATTTAGGTGTAAATTGTTTATATCGTATTGTTTACCAAAAATATTTGTTTCAACTATATTTGATTTAGGAATCACCAATTGATTAGCACATTTAGGACTAACATAATTACTTCTTTCAGTAGGACTAATAGAGATTATGATGTTCTTCCTGCGAGTGATCCTTTGATGTTAAATAGTGTGCAAACACATGTACTACGGGTTTCAGGAAACCTTTCATTACTAGTCTCCATTTTTTCCTTGATGTTTTTACGTAAACAATATGTCAACTGAAGCTATTTTTATTATAAAATATCACTTATATCTTCTATATATATTTTTCAAATATTCTCCTTTAATGTGGATTGTTAAAACTTGAATACCCTTTTATTAAAAAAATACTCCTTTATATTGTTGCCCTCTATATATGTATGTATTTCTTTATAATAAGATCCCTTTTCAAAATAACTTTACAATCTTATAATAATAATAGTTTCACTTCTTATTTAAATAATAAATTGGTCCCTTTTTTCATATACTTAATTACTTTCTTGATAAATTTTTAATGTCACCCACTTAATAAATATAAAAATCATGTCTTTTCATATGACATGGTCACGATGTTAAAATAACATGGGCTATTACCATGGGTTGTTTTTAAAACCTACGTTAAAATGTTCTCCACGTAAAAAGTAAAACGTATTCCTTTTTTTTTTTTTTGTGAACTTTTTAAAACACCATGGGCAATTACCATGGGTTGTTTTTGAAACCACGAGCTTCTCTACGTATTTTTTTTTAAATATACTTGGTATGAGATTTTGTATCTGTTTTGTTTTTTCTTTTACTTTTTTTTCTTCTTCTTTTTTAATATATATATATATATATATATATATATATATATATATTATATATATATATATAAATATATATATATATATCATATTATATATAACTATATATATATTGGTTAAATTTTTTTTTTAGCCAAAGGCCTAGAAAAGCAGAGAAAAGGAGAAACTCCCAAATTCTGAGCAAAATGCTTCAATTGTACAACAACAAAGTTGAATAATTTCAATAGCCAAGGACCTAGATAGCAGAACGAGCTCTGTGCACCGGTTAAGCAACCTAGAGGACCGAACTGCTCTGATACCAAATGAAGGGAACAAAGTTCCTTCTGCAAATTAATTACTCCAGAAGACTTGGAATATGAAATTTTCCATTGAGGATATAAATATTATATTAAATATATGAATAAGAATAAGAATGAGAATGATTTACAATGAGAACAATAGGCTTGCTTATATATCACGCAAGTGTCTCTTCATGAAGAGTCATGTTTCATTTATACATGCCTCTTCAACCAAATTTCTAATTAACTAATAATTATTTATGATTATTATCATTTACATTATATTTATATTATTTATATATTTTATTCATTACATTTAAAAGTATTTTAAAAGTTAAAGAAAAAACAGGGATACAAAAGCTTTGATACGAAATGAAGCGAACAAAGTTCATTCTGCAAATTAATTACTCTAAAAGACTTGGAATATGAAATTATCCATTGAGGATATAAATATTATATTAAATATATGAATAAGAATAAGAATAAGAATGAGAATGATCTACAATGAGAACAAGGGGTTTTCTTATATATCACACAAGTGTCTCTTCATGAAGAGTCATGTCTCATTTAGACATGCCTCTTCAACCTAATTACTAATTAACTAATAATTATTTATGATTATTATCATTTACATTATATTTATATTATTTACATATTTTATTCGTTACACCTTGACCTAGAAAATTAGTTCAGATTTCATAATCATTCTTGACTCTAATATCCCCAAAGGATTAGTCCATGGTCTACTGTAGATGATCACCATAAAACCATAAATGTTTCCCTTCCTTCTCTCTTTTCTAGGTCTAGCCCCCTTGGTTCATCTAGGGCATGAAATTTCTTGAAAACCTACCATAATTTTTTTTTTTATCTCTTGGCTCCTACTTCACTGGTGTGTCTCCTAGGTGCCCGCCAATTTTGAAGAGATTATGATGGTGGGATTTTAAGATATCTCATGGCCTAGCCTTGATATTGAATATTTCCCTTGGTTTCCTTAGGCTAGTAACCTCATCTGGATCATCACATTTCCTTTATTAGAAATTCTTTCATTGATCCCTTTCTCTTCCCTAGTTGTGTTAAGCACATCGTTGGTTTCCAAATCCCATTACCTTGACTTATCTAGGGGTCCACTTGGTCCCGTGCGGTCCCATTTCCTATCAAAAGAAAAACCTCAAAAACCACTTGGGAAACCAAGTTCCATAAGGATTTTAGGGATTAGGAAGCTCCTTTGCAGGTCATATTCCTTAGACCTAGCCCTCAAATCCTCATCAATACCTCCTAGAGAACCCTACACCTTGGTTGAAAAGAAAGAAAGCCCTAATTTTGAATTTCTCCTGGGAAAGGGTTATCGAAATAACCTCCTATCCATTTCATTGATCTATCCTTAATAGGTGATTCACTATATGTATTGGGTCTCCTCCCATTGATGAAAGTCAATAAAGAGTAGGGAGCTTTAGCTGTGGTGACAATGGGTTATAGCTCCATTGTTTCTCTTAACCTAGAAATTTCCCATCTAGGACCCCTGCTAGTTTGAGCGATAACAATCCAAAAGCTTCATAACAACAACAAGGTCTTGTAATGAACACCTTCAGCACATTATCCATAGACCTTGTCAAAATAGGTGGTATTTAATGTAACCATCAAATTGTAATGAAATAAGTGCTTATGTCAATTATTGTCATGTGTTAGTTTAGATTCTAATATATCTTTTCAATGCATTTAAATTTTCACAATATATTGTTTGTGTATTATTGATAACATGATCAAGCATGTCATACAACACACCATTTTAACCCAGAAATGCAACATTATCCTTTCATCATGTTAAGGCATTACATAATATACACCAATGTAATCATGAATCTTGCTTTGTATCACTATTTCAAACCAGAAATGCAATATACATTCATCATCATTTAAGAAAATACAAAAAAAACTTATCCTGCAAACTTTAAGGGAAACTGAGTCAGGGACTATGACTATCCACCCAACCATAGATGGTTGCATCCAGTCCTCACTTGCAACTGTTGCCCTCGAACCAAATTCCAGAGACTAAGGGGATTTTCTTAAGGGATTGGAAACACCAAATTCCAGCTGAAATAAGGACTCTAGAGGACATCCTTCCTCCACCCACCAACCACTCAACAGTTGATAATGCAAAGGGAATCTAGAGGCTCAATGCCTCCACCCAAGAACACACGGGGAATCAAGAGGATCTTTCTCTAGCCAAGGACACACAAGGAATCCAGAGGCTTGCTGCCTCCACCCAAGAATGTCAAGGGAATCTAGAAAATATAGTCTCCACCCTTTAAGAAAAACAAAATGGTTCCACCCACTTTAGGGAATCTAGAACCCACTGCAAAACTACATAGAAAGAAGGATTTATAGCTCCTCCTTAAAAGAATCCAAGTAACAACCCTCTACCCTATCCATCAAGGGAATGCATAGAAAGACCATGTCCACCCTTTGGCTATACATGGAATCGAGAGGCCATTGTTCCTCACCTAGGAGAGAACTTCTTCTTGTCAACCTTTCCAACTGAAATGATATCACTGTAATCCTTCTTTTTCTGCAAGTATTCTTTGTTGTTCCTTGCCCTGTTGCTGAATGTTGATCAGGTGAATGAATTAGTAATTGAGTGAATGAGGTCCAACCAAATGAAAATCGAACTTCATTCCTTTCCTCTTCCTTCTCTTTTCTCTCTTGCACAATGATTGAATTTCATTGTCCTTGTTGCCAGCACATTCCATCTTCCTAAATTCCATGTTCTTGCTGCCTTGTTATCATTCTCAAGCAACATGGGCCTACGTACTTCTCTTGCAACTCAATTAAATTCAAAAACCACCTTATTAAAAGAACACCTACTAGCCTTTAATGGTTGTCATAAAAGTTCATATTTCCTACACAAGGAACCTTTCATATCCCAATAAAACAACCACCTCATCTTTGGAATCCATGTCCCTTGACTCTGTTAGCCTCCTGCTCATAGAAGGTGTTCATCTTTCATGATTGACATTTTACATGCTAAATATGTCATGCTCTGCAGGCTGCAATGTTCCATATTTGATACTCAGGCCAAAGAAGTATCCATGAGGGTCTGCCAGCCTAAATGCCCCTGCTGTATTCCAAATTTTCAGGAGTTATTCCATTTTTGAAGAAACTTCAATTAAAGGGAGATCCAAATAGCTTAATCTTAGTCTCCCTAGGTTTCAATTTCCTGTTATAGAATATAGAGAATCATTATCTGTCCAAACAACTTAATCTGGGCAGATTCTTAGATAGGTAGAGAAAGCAAGGGTGCTCAACAACTTAATCTGAGCCCCTGGATGGAATAAGTGTAAATATAGGTAGGAGGATAGTAAATAAAAGAAAAAAGGGTTGAAAAGTTGGGTTTGCTAGTTCAAGTGTACCCAAACCAAAAGAATAAAAAATGTTAGGTAAAGTAGGCTGGGTAAGAAGTTTTGTGGTTGTAGAAATCAAATTATGTGATCCATTTCATATTTTTAAGTGTCATATCTATCCAGATCACAGTTTGGTGGCACTTTCTCATGTTGACCAGATCAGGCAAGGCATCTCTAACTCCCCTCTCTTCTTATTTCCTCAAAATCATTTACTAACATCCCCTCAAGGACCTTGGGATCTGCCCGAGACTCCCTTTTTCATTCCATTTTGCTTAAAATCCAAGGTGACATCTAAGATTGGCTTAGTGAAAGGAAGCCACATTTCTTGTGTAAAAATAATCTTTGCACAAATCCATCATTCCCCTTACATTTTCACTCCACCAAGTCATACTAACTCCTGACCTTATTATTTTTCTCCCCAAGTCATTCATCTATCCCCTACTATGTGAAAAATATATAAAAAAAAAAACCAAAAATATTTAATATCCCACCTTATGGGAACTATACCTAGTAACAAAAGTCAGCGAAATACTAGGTCCATTTGGGGCCTTAGTATTAGCCCTTCCGCGTTCATTTCTCCCCTGGGATTTGTTTAAACGTTTGGATAAACAAATAACCATGCTAAACCCCTCCCCCGCCCATGCATAACCTTTGGATTTCATTGATATTTGGTCAATGAATAACCATGACCCCGAGCGCACGATTAAACCTCAAAACCTAAAGTCTAAAACCCACTACCGCGCATGTAGTTTGATTAAACCCCGCTCATCTTCCTCTCCCGTCCGCTGTCGGATCGTCTCTCGAAGATCCGACGGCCCTCATGCATATCGTGCGCCCTTATATGACGGCACAATAGTGCCCAATGGTCGACGGTTTCACCGCCGTACCCTGGGACACTTGGCGGCTTTTCATTGCGTCAGGTGCCCCTGATAGATACCGCCCCTATACCAAAAGCGGTCTGATGCAAACCGCTTACTGCCATCCCCTATTGCCACTTCGCTGCATGACAATGCCGCCACCTCACTGGCCACTGTGCTACGCCCTGCTGCGTCACCCTAATGATGTCATCATCTGTATTGGGTCCCACTACTGATGTCATGCTGACATCATCCACCGTACCGCTGATCTCATCCGCCGTACCGCTGACGTCATCCGCCAAAAGGAAAACGCGCAAGAGCGAAATTGAGGCTTCGGAGGTCCAGAATCAAATTCTGAGGTAGTTTTCGATGCGCGATTAGCGCTAATCGCGCATCGCTACGGGAAATAGGCCAAAGTGGTGAATCTTTTCTCTCAGCGATTGTTTTTGCCGTGAAAGGGCCGAAAAGGGGCAATTTAACAGTTTTTACCACATTAGAGAGAGGAAGAAGCCCCGATTCAAGCAGAGAGAAGCAGTGAAGTGGCAGAGAGTATCAGTGAAGCGGCAGAGAGTATCAGATCGACCATATCAGAGCTGGGAAAGCATTAAAGACCATCCAAACCAAATCAATGCGTACTAGAATAGGGTCACAAGCCATTAAAACTGAATCATAACAAATTAAATGGGAATCACAGTCACCTAAGAGCAACAAAACCGACTAAGAAGTGCAGGTGAGAAGTGATAGGCGCAACAATTGCAGATTGGACAAGTAGAGCTGCCAGAGGATGACAGATAGCCACATTTTGAAACAGCTGCCCCCAATGCAGCATTAGATAGATATTTTCATTACTTATAAGACAAGTTAGGTTAACTGCATTTACTTCCTGAAAAAATATCTTCTAGCAGATCTTTGTTGTAGATATTTTTCCTATAAATACAACCCTAAATAATGTAATAAGGGTTTGTGGGTTGTTTGGTTGATCTCTCATTTTGAGAGTAGCACTGTAAATATTGAAAAACTTCTGTAATCAAAGATTTCTGGAATACTTGCATCTGAACTGGCTGGTTGTGTTTTCAATGGCTGAAGAAATTGGTATGGAATTCTCGTGTTTGCTCATGGTTCAATAAGTTGTCCCTCCCTTTGTTTATCAGTTTATGCACAGTTGTATCAAATATATATCATAATCTAAGTTGCAGGAAAAAAGAATAGACCAGAATAGGTTTTCATGCCCTCTGTGCTCAATTCTTGCAACTTTCCATGTTTTCCTCTGAAACAGTGATGAATATGCATTCTTAATTGCACATGTTTAAGTTGTACCCTTCACATATGAATGTTGTCTAGGAATTATTCATTGCTCCCAGATATCACTCATCCACTTTCCCTCTTTCGCTGGATGAGAGATCCTTAATTTCCTCTCGTTCCTTATCTTCCATTTCACTCTTGTTCCAGTAAAAAATCATTGTGCCATGTGTGTCTATCCTGCTCCATATTCCCCTCTTCTACCAGAGAATAAACACCCCCCAGTTCATAGAAATGACTCCATGCCCAATGGTTTGAACTCCTTACTCTTTGCATGTCAACTCATTTTGAATAAGATCAACCACCCCATCAATCAAAAAATCAAATCAAACCCATGTGCCTCATATCTAGCCTAAAGTCACCCCTTAAACAAAGTTAAAAATCCTGAAGAGAGAGCCGTCTCTGACTGTTGGTAGGCTAGGACCTGGAGTCCAAAGAGTGGTTTGTGGTTACCTCGGCCGTATTCCCTTGGGAGTCAAAGGGAACAACCTGAGTGATAACATAATGGTGACTCCACTGGGGACAAATCATCTGTTCATTACTGTAAACCCCCATTTTGATTAGTTTACCTTTCTAATAATTCCTAGACTTATTTCGAAAAATCTCAAAAAATAAAAAAATATGTTGCTTCTTGTTGAATATTAAGTCCTGATCTATGTGGTGGACAGAGATCAGGCCCTTCAAATTTCATTTACTTATCCACCTGGCGACTCCACATAATCCGCGTAATAAAGACTCCACTAGAGAAATGAACCCAAGAGAAATATATGAGCAGATCAGGCTGTTGACCTGGACTACTATCCAACAGGTCATGTTCTTTCTCTTCCACAAAATTTTGCTATGCATATTGTATTTTAAAAATGATTTTAAATTAGATTTTCATGACTTTCCCTTTGAAAATATTGTTGAAAGGCCTCCTTGCACATTACAACAGTAGCCTTTAAAAGCTGCTGAGAATCATCATACAGCCAAGGAGGAGACAAATATCAAAGCCAATCATGCTATCCTTGTTCATATTGAGCCCAGTTAGCCAATTCCTCTACATACTCCCATGCCCCGTAAAGTTCCTGACAGGTATAAACCTCTTGTGTTGCCTCCTGTGCTTAATCCTCTGCCCAAAAATCATCCTAATTATCTCCCAAGATTTGATGGAGAAAATGGTATTACTGCCCAAAAGCATATCCAAGCCTTTGAAGATTATCTTAATATATTTGAAGTAGAGGAGGAGGATGTTAGTATCAGGCTGTTTGCCATTTCTTTGCAAAGCGAAGTTAGGACTTGGTTTAAAGCCTTGCCTAAGGCTAGCATCTCGAATCTTCAATAGTTTTCCAAGCTCTTCCTTGATAGATGGACGATCAAACTTAATTTCCTCTTGCTCATAGAAGAATATAATTAGTTAAAAAGAAATCCAAGTGAATCTGTTCAACAATTTCATGATCGTTTCAATCAAGTTTATCATGCTCTACCTTTGAATATTAGACCTCCCCATGATCTAGCTCTAGTGCATTATCCAAGAGATTTTGACCTAGAAATAGAATTCCGTTTGAGAGAAAGGAGTCCCCCTACTATGGAACAAATGCAGGACATGGCAGTAGACATAGAGGCAAATCTGAGAATCACGGAGGAAAACCGCAAAGCAGAGCAAGAAGAAAGACTTCATGGTTGGTTACAAAGGTCAGAGGAAATGATCACAATGAAAGTGGAATGTTTAGAACATCTGAACACATTGGTTTTGCAACAGGAAAGTAATGACATTCATGAACAAACCTACCACAAAACATATGACATATTTTTACAACCATACATGATGGAGCAATCTCCTAATATACTATGAACATAACATATTCTATTCTTTCAATTGCCTGCCAAAATATGATGAGTATGATGATGATGATGAGCCTAATGACCAAATCAGCCTTACAGAGGAATCAGAACCTACTTTGGCAGAAAGCAAAATTCAGGGTCAGCAGCCCAAAATCAATGAGCAACCTGCATATCTCAGCTATGAAGTAAAGGAGGAAAGCGCAGAAAATTTTGATTTCAGTGAAGGAACTTTACCATTTTGTTTCGAATCTTTTCAGTTTATTAAGGAAAACTATCATACAATTAATAAGCAAATATCAGCAAGTCTTGATATGGATCATCTAGAGGAAGCCCGAACCAGTGTTCAAAATATATTGCCTCTATCTTTGCAGCCCCACAGAGCCATCAAGTATCAGATGGAAGAAGACTTAGAAGCAGCAGCATATGATCAAGTCATCCAAGTGGATCCCCTGCCTCTTTATGTTCAGCCATCTGAGGTTTTCAAAGCAGAAAAGGTGTAGCCTGTGCAGATCAGTCAAAGGCCATATGAGCCTGCTTGTAATAAATTGCAAATATCAGTTCAGGTGGTATATGATGCATGTGCTGACAGGGGGTATGATGAAGTAGAGAGGTCCTCTTCTCCACTAGCAGGCTGTGTGCCTCAGTATCACAGTGTGGATGATATCCCTATTACAAGGCATGATAGTGATCCCAAACCTTTGTGCAGTTCTTCAATTCAGTTCGGTAATAATGTATATATGCTGCAAGACCCTTTTGTACAATTTCTTGATTCAGTAAAGAAGGTCAGCAGTTTCCTGATCTTCTCAAAGATTAGCAAAGCCATATCAGATTTCAAGATCTCAGTTCTTTCCGCCAGCAAGCACAAGCAGCAAAGCTCATTCATATTTATAATGCTTGAATGACTGCACTCATTATTTCATTTCACCTAACAGCAAAGTAAGTGCTGGTTAGGGTAGGTAGGTAGGATTTCAATTTTTGTTTAAACAACAAGCTTGCTGCAGTTGAAGCCCGAAGTGAAGGCCATAAGATCTTCAAGGTCTACTGTCATGTTCATAAATAAAGCATCCATCAAAGGAAAGTTTTCATAACAGAGCAACAAGGGAAGATCAAGGCATTCTAACCTGCTATTCTTGGCCTTTCACAAGGAAAGGCCATCCCCAAGTGGAGCCACTGTTAGCCTCCTGCTCATAGCAGGTGTTCACTTTCATGATTGACATTTTTCATGCTAAATATGTCATGCTCTGCAGGCTGCAATGTTTCATATTTGATACTCAGGCCAAAGAAGTATCCATGAGGGTCTGCCAGCCTAACTTCCCCTGCTGTATTCCAAATTTTCAGGAGTTATTCCATTTTTGAAGAAACTTCAATTAAAGGGAGATCCAAATAGCTTAATCTTAGTCTCCCTAGGTTTCAATTTCCTGTTATAGAATATAGAGAATCATTATCTGTCCAAACAGCTTAATCTGGGCAGATTCTTAGATAGGTAGAGAAAGCAAGGGTGCTCAACAGCTTAATCTGAGCCCCTAGATGGAATAAGTGTAAATATAGGTAGGAGGAAAGTAAATAAAAGAAAAAAGGGTTGAAAAGTTGGGTTTGCTAGTTCAAGTGTACCCAAACCAAAAGAATAAAAAATGTTAGGTAAAGTAGGCTGGGTAAGAAGTTTTGTGGTTGTAGAAATCAAATTATGTGATCCATTTCATATTTTTAAGTGTCATATCTATCCAGATCACAGTTTGGTGGCACTTTCTCAGTTGATCAGATCAGGCAAGGCATATCTAACTCCCCTCTCTTCTAATTTCCTCAAACTCATTTACTAGCATCCCCTCAAGGACCTTGGGATCTGCACGAGACTCCCTTTTTCATTCCATTTTTCTGAAAAGCCAATGTGGCATCTGAGATTGGCTTAGTGAAAGGAAGACACATTTCTTGTGTAAAAATAATCTCTGCACAAATCCATCATTCCCTTACATTTTCACTCCACCAAGTCATACTAACTCCTGAACTTATTATTCAGCTCCCCAAGTCATTCCTCTATCCCCTACTATGTGAAAACTATATAAAAAAAGACCCAAAAATATTTAATATCCCACCCTATGGCAACTATGTCCTAATAACAAAAGTCAGGAAAATACTAGGTCCATTTGGGGCCTTAGTATTGGCCCTTTCGTGTTCATTTCTCCCCTGGGATTTGTTTAAACGTCTGGATAACCAAATAACCATGCTAAACCCCTCCCCCACCCATGCATAACCTTTGGATTTCATTGATATTTGGTCAATGAATAACCATGACCCCGAGCGTGCGATTAAACCTCAAAACCTAAAGTCTAAAACCCACCACCGCCGCGAATAATTAAACATTTATCGTGCGCACATTTTGATTAAACCCCGCTCATCTTCTTATCTCGTCCGCTGTCAGATCGTCTCTCCAAGATCCGACGGCCCTCATGCATATCGGGCGCCCTTATATAACGGCACAATAGTGCCCGATGGTCGACGGTTTCACCGTCGTACCCTAGGACAATTGGCGGCTTTTCATTGCGTCGGGCCGCCCCTGACAGATACCGCCCTCGTATCAAAAGCGGTCCGACGCAAACCGCTTACCGCCCTCCCCTATTGCCACTTCGCCGCATGACGATGCCACCACCTCACTGGCCACTGTGCTGCGCCCTGCTGCATCACCCTGCCACATCACCCTGCTGACGTCATCATCTGTATTGGGTCCCACTACTGACGTCATGCTGATGTCATCTGCCATACTGCTAACGTCATCCGCCATACCGCTGACATCATCCACCGAAAGGAAAACGCACAAGAGCGAAATCGAGGCTTCGGAGGCCCGGAATCAAATTCTGAGGCAGTTTTCGATGCGCGATTAGCGCATAGCGCTAATCGCGCATCGCTACGGGAAGTAGGCCAAAGTGGGGAATCTTTTCTCTCAGCGACTGTTTTTGCCGCGAAAGGGCCGAAAGGGGCAATTTAACAGTTTTTACCACATCAGAGAGAGGAAGAAGCCCCGATTCAAGTAGAGAGA
This sequence comes from Pinus taeda, assembly GCA_000404065.3. Classification (NCBI taxonomy): domain Eukaryota; kingdom Viridiplantae; phylum Streptophyta; class Pinopsida; order Pinales; family Pinaceae; genus Pinus; species Pinus taeda. The sequence goes on from APFE031621447.1 coordinate 479,758, forward strand.
AGCAGTGAAGTGGTAGAGAGTAACAGTGAAGCTGCAGAGAGTATGAGATCGACTATATCAGAGCCGGGAAAGTATTAAAGACCATCCAAACCAAATCAATGAGCTCCAGAACAGGGTCAGAAGCCATTAAAACCAAATCATAACAAATTAAATGGGAATCACAGTCACCTAAGAGCAACAGAACCGACTAATAAGTGCAGGTGAGAAGTGAAAGGTGCAACAATTGTAGATTGGACAAACAGAGCTGCCAGAGGATGGCAGATAGCCACATTTTGAAACAGCTGCCCCCAACGCAACATTAGATAGATATTTTCATTACTTATAAGACAAGTTAGGTTAACTGCATTTACTTCCCGAAAAAATATCTTCTAGCAGATCTTTGTTGTAGATATTTGCCTATAAATACAACCCTGAACAATGTAATAAGGGTTGGTGGGTTGTTTGGTTGATCTCTCATTTTGAGAGCAGCACTGTAAATATTGAAGAACTTCTGTAATCAAAGATTACTGGAATACTTGCATCTTAACTGGCTGGTTGTGTTTTCAATGGCTGAAGAAATTGGTATGGAATTCTCGTGTTTTCTCATGGTTCAATAAGTTGTCCCTCCATTTTTTTATCAGTTTATGCATAGCTGTATCAAATATATATCATAATCTAAGTTGCAGGAAAAAAGAATAGACCAGAATAGGTTTTCATGCCCTCTGTGCTAAATTCTTGCAACTTTCCATGTTTTCCTCTGAAACAGTGATGAATATGCATTCTTAATTGCACATGTTTAAGCTGTACCCTTCACATATGAATGATGTCTGGGAATTCTTCATTGCTCCCAGATATCACTCATCCACTTTCCCTCTTTGGCCGGATGAGAGATCCTTAATTGCCTCTCGTTCCCTATCTTCCATTTCACTCTTGTTCCAGCAAAAAATCATTGTGCCATGTGTGTCTATCCTGCTCCATATTCCCCTCTTCTACGAGAGAATAAAGACCCCCTAGTTCACAGACATGACTCCATGCCCAATGGTTTGAACTCCTTACTCTTTGCATGTCAACTCATTTTTAATAAGATCAACCACCCCATCAATCAAAAAATCAAATCAAACCCATGTGCCTCATATCTAGCCTAAAATCACCCCTTAAACAAAGTTAAAAACCCTGAAGAGAGAGCCCTCTCTGACTATTGGTAGGCTAGGACCTGCAGTCCAAAGACTAGTTTGTGGTTACCTCGGCCGTATTCCCTTGGGATTCAAAGGGAACAACCTGAGTGATAACAGACTCAACCCCTTTTTAATTTTAATTTTGTAAAGTATTTACATTTCATTCCATGAGGAAACTAGGGTTGGGGCTATCACAATCATCACATGAAGAAGAAACTAGAATAGGAACAAAAGGTGGCACAAGCATTGAAGATCGGCCACATGCAAAAAACGTAACAAATATTGAATTTGGTTTGTAGGCTAAGACACTTTCATCAAATTTAGCATCTCTTCTAATAATTATTTCATTGGAATGAGGTTAAATAAATCTATAAAATTTTACATCTTCATAATATCCAACAAAAACACACTTCTCATTTTTAGGCAGTAAAGGTTTCTTGTTGTCATCAAGAATGTGAGCCCATGCTACACTACCAAATAAATAGAAGTGACTTACATCTAGCTTAATTTTATCCATGCTTCTTCTAGTGTTATATTTCTTCTAGCGTTTGCAAGAGTGCAATAGACTATGTTATTTGAACAATTAATTTATTTCACCCAATAACGAAGACTTAATCTGTTAGACTGAATCATATAATTAGCCGTTTTCTTTTATGTATGATTTTTTCTTTCAATAACACCAGTTTGATGTGTTGTAAATGGAACCATATGTTTCATCTGAATGCTCTGTGTAGTGCAGTAAGTTGTGGATTTGTTTTTGACATATTCACCTACATTATCTATTCTTATCCTTTATAGTTGATCATATTGTTTTTCTACAAGGGCCTTGTAGGCTAAAAACATGTCAAAAAGGTCACTCCTAAGTTTCAAGATATAAACCCAACTGCATTTTGGGAAGCCATAAATCAAAATTAGAAGTACTTGTACACATAGAAAGAAGGAGAAGAAAGTGAACAACAAAAATCACCATGAACAAGATGCAAAGAGGCTGAGGCATGTTGAGAGGCACATTTTTCAAAACTATCCCGATGATGTTTGTTGAGAACACAACTAGCACAAACATAATCTCTACAAGAAATAAGAGGACAATAGTGACCATATTTTGATTACATAGTTGCTATAATGATCTATAGTTTAGATGACCAAATTGTTCATGTCAAATTTTACTCAAGTCATTGCTGTGAGTAATAAAAATCGAGGGAAATGACATTGACCCAAAGTTGGAAAAACTTGTACAACATGGTAATATCATCAACAATTATAGAGGCAAGGACATCCTTAAGATATTTTAAATCCTTGTTTACAACTAAGGTGAAAACTCTATTGTTTTACCTTCACCTAAATGAGTGATTTGATGTATTGATAAAATTTAAAATCACATTCCAAAAAATAAATTACACCACTTTAAACCCTAATATCTATGTAAAAGATAATAGAACAAACTACATTCATAAGAATGGATTCACAATTTAAGGAATGTAAATGTTTTCTATATGTTTAATGGAAAGCATATAGAATGTCTCTTGTGGAAGAAATTGTTGAAGAAGAGGATCCATGATCTCCTCCCTAGTAGGGTCCTTTGCTTTTGAAGTGTATGTGAATATCCTCTCCTTGGTTGTAAGTAGGAAGAAGATTCAAAAAGGCTATCAAGAAGAAGAAGTCCTCAATATTTTTGGTGCAATTTTAATAACATATATTTATTATATGTAGGTTATAAAAATAGTGTTCAATTGACCAAATCAAAGATAAAAATAACAATTAAATTTTAAGATTTCTATTATAACTAATTTCATTTTCTAGAAAATATTGGCTAAATATAGTTAAAATTTTGGTTTCCATGGGGCAATACAAATTTTGGGGATTTTTTTTTGGCATTAACCTACACACTTATTTGGGGTAAAAGATCCACGATTACATATTTTTAAAAATCTAAAAAAATGAAAAATAAAGTGAAATAAATAGTGAACATATTATTTAATCATATAATTTGAAAAACATATAATTAGCACAAATAAGTTTTTAAATAACAATACTTTGAATCCTTTAAAAAAACCCATAAACAACCCTTAACAATCTTTTGAAGCTATGACAAACTCATTAATACTAATAAATGTTGTATAAATTAAGAATTCCATTCCAATCTAAATAATAGAAACCCTAGCTGTCATCAAACCACTATGTTCTCTCATCAAACCTTACCTGTCATACAACTCCCCATGTTCTCCATAATATTTATCCATATCATGGTTGGGCTATTATTACTTACATGCTTTATTATCCCACCTACATTATATGTCATCTTATCTCACCTACATTATATGTCATCTTATCTCACCTACATTATATGTCATCTTATGAGTATATTATTTATGCAAATTTTACACCACAAAATTTATGAGTATCTTAGCACTAGATTATGCATGCATCACCTAAGGAAAGCACGTGAAAAATAACTTTTTATGGGGTTGGCTTGACCAATTAAAGAGATTCACGAGGATGTTTCGAGTATCTACAAAGGAGACTTTGGGACCATGTAGGCACGGTCAATTTAAGCACGCCCTTCCCTTTAAAGTGAACTTATCAATGGAATGAGACTAAGACCAACTTCACATGTTTGTAATTGAATTTAGTACCACATGTAAAAGAATTCATTAGAAAAATGGGTTTCAGAAAGAGATTATAAAATTATTGTTTGTGTCCAACATTGTAATCCAATTTAGTGTTAAAGATTTTTTTTCAAAGTACCACATGTAAAAGGATTAGAAAAAAGGGTTGCAACGCGATTATAAAATTATTCTTAAATGGAAAAGACACAGTAGAAAAGAGATACAAAGAGGTAAACTTAAATTAGGGCAAAGAGATACAAAGAAGTAAACTTAAATTAGGGCAGATACAAAGAGGTACACTTAAATTAGGTAAAGATTTAGAAAAAAAAATGATACAAAGAGGTATATTTAGGTAAAGATTTGAAAAAAAAATGATACAAAGAGGTACATTTGGTAAAGATTTGGAAAAAAAAAATGATACAAATGTTAAGAGGGTGATGGGTGATGAAAAAATGGCGGTACATTTAGGTAAAGATTTTTGTTAAGAGGGTGATGAAAAAAATGGTGGCACATTTAGGTAAAGATTTGGAAAAAAAAATGATACAAATGTTAAGAGGGTGATGAAAAAGATGGTGATTTGCATTGAGTATGGAAAGTGAAGAAAAGTGAATAATATATAATAATGAAATTGTTTTATTTATTTGAGTTTAAATTTTATAAAAAAAATGAAGTTGAAAGCTTTTTTTAAAAATTAGTATTGAATATGTTTAGTGTGGTTATTTATTTATTTTGAATATGTTTAGTTTGGTTATTTATTTATTTTAATATAAAATAATAGTAAAAATGTTTTTAAATGAAATTGGATTTGAAGATTTATAACATTTTCAATAAAAATATTTTTTTCTTGAAAATAGTAATTTATTTTTCTATCATATAATGAAATTAAATAGTAATTTATTTTTCTATCCTATAATGAAATTATAAATTTGAATGGTGAGATTTATAATAATTTTAATGAAGAAATCTTTTTAATAAAAATGGCAATATATTTTCAAACTTTATAATAAAAATATAGATTAAAATTTCTAATATTGAATATTTATAGAATTTTATAATAAGTTAATAATAAAATTAATATTTTAAAGAAATAAAATTTAAATTGATTTTTAGTTAAGAATTTTGTTATTTAAGCTTGCAAACATGATAATTACAAAGGTAAGTTATTATTTTGAGAAGAAGCTTTGGATGATTGAAGATGTAAGTGCTTATTATTCAATACCTCACATTTAATATTTTATATATTAATATTATTTTTATTGAATTTATATAGAGCGCTTAAATTAAATACATTTTATTTTAAAAATATTTTAAAAATTTAATTATTTTTATTGAATTTATATAGAGCACTTAAATTAAATACATTTTAATGTAAAAATATTTTAGAGATTTTGATTTAATTAATTTGAGAGAAGTGACACACATTTTATATTCTGATTGAAAAAGGTGTTCTACTTTTAATTTATTATAATAAAGTAATGCACACATCAAATTTTGATAAATATAGAAGTGAAAAATGGTAATTACAAATAATACTTAGAAATTTACCTTGAAAATTATAACTGAAAAATCAACAAAATATTTAGAATTGCACCAAAAACAACATTTTTTTTTCCTTCTAACCCCAACAATATATAGTAAATAAAATTAATCATACAAAAAATAAAATACATACCTTGCAAAAATGATCACATATACTCAATAATATAATGTAATGTAATATATAAAACAAAGAAAAAACAAAAATCTTAATATAAAAAACCAACACAATAAATTGATTGATTACTTTACACAAATTTATGTAAATCTCAATAATAATAATAATAATAAATGTTTGTATTCATTATATTCTCTTTCCATACTTCATAGATATGAAGTTAACTTAATTCTTTTTTCTTTTCTTATTTTTTTTTCTTTCCAAGAAAAAAGCACAAATTTTATTTATATATAAACAAAATTATATAAAGAGGTTCGTGACACTTTGTAAGGGATTGTTGTCCATGGATTGTTCATGAAGAATCATATTCCACTAGTTGAAAGAGGTGTGTTAGGTCCCTATACTACTAGTGTAACCCCTTATTGTTATTAGTACAACCCCCTTTTTATATTGTTGTGCCCATAGAAGCCCACTATTGTTATTATTGTGCCCTTACATTATTATTGTTATGTCAGCTCTGATTATATTATGACCCCTTAGACTCCTATATATAGAAAGGAGGTCTTGTCATTTGTATTATCCAAGAATTGTTCATTTGTGTAATGTAAAGGAGGTTTCCCCCTCGAAGAGGTTGAATTCTAAGGCGTTTATTTTTCTTTTCTATCTTTTTGTGAGTTGGTTTCATAACATTTCGTATCAGAGCTTTGGATTTTAGGGTTTCGCTGCTCCAAACAGGTCATTGTGGAATTTTCGCTATAACATTTTTGCTACAAAGTTTCAGAACCTTAAAAAAACCCATTTGAGAAGAAATTGTTCAGAACCTTGGGTATGCATTTTAGATCTTGTCTCACTATACTTTCAAAGATATGATCTGAGGAAGTTAGGGTTGTTGCAAGCTTCAATTAACATCTCAAACAGGTCATCATGGAATTTTCGCTATAAAGTTTTCGCTACGAAGTTTCAAAAGCTAAAAAAAAACCCATGTGAAAAGAAATTGTTCTGAACCTTAGGTGCGAATTTAAGATCTTGTCTCGCTATATTTTCGGAGATATGATCTGAGGAAATTAGGATTTTTGCATACTCCTAAAGTACATTCCAAACAGGTGACCTTGGGAAAATAGTTATAACTTTCTCTGTGAGCATTAGATTGAAATTTCGTAAGAATTTGAAGAAAGAGGATAGACTGTAGTTTTCTTTGTATTGGTTTCAGGTCCTAAGGTTGAAACAGTGACATGTGGCACTTTGTATAAGTTCGTTCTATGGAACCAATCTATAATTAGGCCATCATGGGAGATTTGACATAACTCTTGCTTGCAGAATCCAATCTTGATCAGATGCGCGAGGTTACAAAGAGGACTCACAGGGCCACTGTAGGATGCAATTTCAGAACTTGGAGATCTAAAAGTACAGAGTTATAGTAGTTTCACAATTGAGCTCCTAAGATCAAGAAAAGGTGATATGAGGAAGTTTGATGGTTAGGATCCATTAAATTAGATACTATAGATGGAGAAATATTTTGATCTACATGAGGTGCAACTGTTACAAAAGGTACATATTGCATCTTCATATTTAGAAACAGATCAATTTTTATGGTATGAAGGGCTTTGTTCTCGTAAACCACTTGTTACGTGGTCAATTTTCACGGAGGATATGATAGCACATTATGAGGATACAAAGAGAAACACCTTCTTTGGCCAATTGATAAATCTCAAACAAAAGTTTTCAATGGAAGAGTACATTAAGGACTTTCAAAAATTGAATATAAGGGAAAATGATATTCCAGAGAAGCAGAGGATTGATGTCTCCATAGGGACTTTAAAGGATAACATTCAACATGAGGTTTGTCTTTAGGAACTTGATTCATTGAAGAAGGAATTCAGGTTGGCAAGAAAAGTGGAAAGAAAAATTATGGAAACAAGGAAGTCTACCTCTCACAACTACAAATATGGAAGTGTTGTTCCTCTTAGCCTTCCACAACCTACAAGGTTGACACCACAACAATTGGAAGAAAAAAGAGAAAAATGGCTTTGTTACAATTGTGATAACAAATAAATTAAAGGTCATAAGTTTGCTGAGAAGAAATTATTTTACATTGATTGTGAAGAGGAAGAAGAAAAGGATCAAGAAACATCAAAAGAAGAGGATACACACTAGGAACCAACTCTAGATAAAGAAGAAATGAATCCGATCATATCTTGTAAAGCATTGGCAATAAATTACCACTCCTCAAACTCTCAAGATAAAAGGGCATATCAAGAAGAAAAAGGTTCAAGAAGTGAAAGATCCCATCGAGAAATAAGAAATGAATTCAACCATATCTTGTAATGTAGTGGCCGAAATTACCACTCCTCAAATATCAAGATAGAAGGACATATCAAGAAGAAAAATGTTCCAGAAGTGAAAGATCACATCGAGCATCAAGAAATGAATCCAACCATATCTTCTAATGCATTGGAAGAAATTACCACTCCTCAAACTCTCAAGATAGAGGGACATATCAAGAAGAAAAAGATTCAAGCAGTGAAAGATCACATTGAGCATCAACAACAAGTTATCCAACTTTTAAAGGATAATGCCACTTTGGTGCAGAATCGAATGAAACAATAGGCAGATCAACATCGTAGTGAAAGAAGTTTTGATGTAGGAGATTGGATATTTTTACGGCTACATCTCAAGCAAGATATTTATGAGAAAGAAATTGCACTTAATAAATGACAACCTTACCTAATGGGAAGACACTTCATGGTAAAAATGGATCATGATAGTCTTAAATACTTTTTAGAACAAATATTATCTTTATAAGAATAGAGAAAATGGGTCACAAATATGTTGGGTTATGACTTTGAAATCATCTACAAAAAAGGGAAGCAAATGTTGTTGCAGATGCACTCTTAAGAAAGGATGAGGATGTGGAAGCATTGTTTTGTGCTATTTCTATTATCCAACTAAATTGGATAAACGAAGCAAGGGGTGAATGGAAGAAGGACGAAGAAGTGTGGCCACTCATTCAAAACTTGCAGAAGATCCCAGTTCAAATAATATTTTCAAAACTTGACGAGGAAGAAAAATCATATTGGAGCCTGGAGTAGTCATAGAAACAAGAACCTGATAGCTATGAAATTGATCAATTTTAGAGTATCTCATCATTTTAAGAACTTACCCGCTAAAGATTCCACATGGGAGGGCAAGAATTTATACAGAAGCATCAAGAACTACTCAAGCATTAAGGACGACACGTTTTGAAGGAGAGGGGCATGTTAGGTCCCTATACTACTAGTGTAACCCCTTATTGTTATTAATACAACCCCCTTATTATATTGTTGTGCCCATGTAGTCCCATATTGTTATTATTGTGCCCTTACATTATTATTGTTATGTCAGCTCTTATTATATTATAACCCCTTAGACTCCTATATATAGAAAGGAGGTATTCTCATTTGTATCATGCAAGAATTGTTCATTTGTATAATGTAAAGGAGGTTGCCCCCTTGAAGAGGTTGAATTCTAAAGCGTTTATCTTTCTTTTCTATCTTTTTGTGAGCTGGTTTAATAGCAAGGTGTCTCATAATGTATGTGAGTTTATTTCTTTGTAAATATAGAAATAAAAAATGGTAATGACACATAATATTTATAGATTTATTTAGGAAACCCTTAACTAAAAAACCAAAAAAATGTTTAAAGATTCACCGCTAACTTTCATCATCAATTAGCTTCATCATTTACAATACAATCCGTAATATATGACTATAAATACAATACAATTGTTTGAAAACACAAAAAAAGTCAAAAAACCAACAAAAAACAATAATCTTTTTTTTTAGGGTTATGCCTTTGAACACACAAACAATATATAGGAAATGGAGCCTACATGAAGTTAATCATGCAAAAAAATACAACACATACGCAATAATGTAAAGTAATGTAATATATATAATAAGGAAAAAAACATTTAATATTTAATACTAAAAGAAACAAGAAAAATAAATATAAAAAAGTAATGAATTAATTGACATAATTGATCTAAATTTCAATTTTGAGAGAGAAGAGAGAGAGAGAGAGATTATATTCATTATATTTTCTCTTTCCATATCTCATAAATGTTGTAGGTTTTTCTGTCACTTGTAGCACTAGTGCTTTAGGAAATATGGAAGCCTCCTAGAGACAACCTTTGGGTTGATTGTAGACTAGTGCCTAGTACATCTTTTTTTTTTTTTGTAAACTGTGGAAGGACTATTACTTCTATTTCATCAAGTCAAAATCATTACATAAACGTGATGACCTCAACCCACCCCAAGGGGAAACCAGGTATTTTTGGCCATCTTAAGTCTTTTACTGCCATCCAAAAATAAAAATCCTTAAGTCTATTTGTCCATGCTATATGCACTATACAATCGTAAAGACTACCCATATTTCTCATCTTCCTTCTATATCTTTCACAACAAAATTTGATGACAAAACTATCATCTACTGTTTTCATAAAAGCAAAAGGAGATGTAAACTAACAAGACTATGCCTCCTTGCCTGGCTGCTAGTCCATATCCCTCTTGATGTCAGGATGGCATTGCTTCAGCTGTTGTTGAATTTCGTCCATCCTCTTGTCCTGCGTGAGCAGGGTAATCTGTATATTCTTCAGTTCCTTCTTGAGGTTAGGAATCCCTTGAGAAAGCTCAGCCATTTCCATAGCTACTTGTTCCATAGCTTTGGCAAGCAACCTCTTCATGACCCAATAAACATGCAATGCTTGTTTATAAAGGGTCATGCGGCCTCTCATGTTGCCAGGATCTGGGAGGAGATAAACCCAATCCTCCATTTTAGGGTTAGATTGGCCCTGGATAGCCTCCTCCTCCATGTGCTGAATAATTCTCCTGACTCCTTTGTTAGTATTCTGGTAGTAGGCCCTTTCAGCAAACTACACTTTCCTTCCCACTGATTCCCTGGTTTTCCTGCTATAAGCTGGAGCCTCCTCCTCCCTTTGACCCCTTGTTTTTCCCCTACCTCTGCCTCGCTGGCCTCTCCGTCCTCCCCTGCCCCTTTTCCTACTGCCTTCTCCTACCACAGTCCACCTGCTTGAGCCATACACATTGCCCTCTTCTTTAACTCCTCCATGCTTGCATCTTTTCCAGCCTTCACCCTCCCACAAATCCTGACTACCTTCTGTCTCAACAGCCTCACCCCTTCCCCGTTTAGCCCACGTCTGATGGCAGTTGTCATCGTCTGAGTCAAACAGTTCGACCTCCTCCTCGCTGTCATCCGAGATCATGACTTTCTCTCCACCAACTTGCTCCGGCGCCTTTCCCTTACCCTTTGCACTCCACTTATTAACTTCTTCGGTGGGAGCGGACTCCCTACTTCTCCCACGCCTTTTGGTTTCCATCCTCACTCGCGAATCGACTCTGGACTCCTTATAATGCTGCTCTCGGTCGCCAGAACCTATTTGCCTCGCTGTGCTCTTCTTCTCACTAGCTTTTCGTTCCTCCCTACTCTGCTGGTATTTATCATGCCACCCTCCTTTCCTCGTCTGCGGCCTCTGCCTTCCGCTTGCAATGGGAGCGGAGTCCTTCTGCCACCTGTTCCTGCACTTAACATCCTTGTTTTTTCAACCCTAGCTTGAGCTTGCAACCTTACCATTCCTGTCTGACGTCCGATCAATATCACCTCCCTTCCTCCCTATTCTCCTTATGCTCCATCTTGAAATGTGAATCGCCTTAAGGGTCCAGCTACTCTGGGCCATCATTACATGATCTTCCCCCACTTTGGAGATCATCCTCTCCTGCCTGAACTTCGATCCTTCGCCTGCCACCCAACTCACCCCGATCGGGGGTCTCTTGTAATCATTCCTATTGATTTGTAGCTGTCTCATGGTCCTGTTTTGTTATGATGACCAACTCCTTCCACCTCGAGTTCTCCATTTCATTCTGCCAGCTACTATCAACCTTCCCTTCCGGATCATTTCTCCCCCAGTTGGCGAGGAAATCTGCCACCCTATTTCCTTTCCTCTTGATGTGGTTGATTATTATGTAATCAAAACTCTTGAATATTTCTCCCAAGTCTTGTACTATCCCAGCCGTTCTCCAGCTGCCCACTATCTGCTCCCAATTTTTCCCATTATTAAGTTTTCGGATCATCTCAATAACCACCTTAGAGTCCCCTTCTATCTCTAAGTTCCTGTAGTTATTCCTCACTGCTATCCTTAAGCCCTGGTGAATTGCCCATAGTTCAGATTTGTTATTTGTCATTTCCCCTCCCCACTTTGCATAGATCCATCTGATGTTTTCCTCACTGTCCCTGAAGATTCCACTAAAACCTACATTCCCTGGGTTCCCTTTGGACGCCCCGTCGAAGTTCAACTTAATGAAATTCTCTTTGGGATATTTAAACTGCTCAGGACTTTGAGCTTGTTTATTCTGCCTATTCTCTTTCCTGGGGTATAACATTTCATATTTCATATTCAATTTACCAATATTTGTCCTTCCTCCTGATTCGTTTTCCAATCCTCCTCACTCCAATCCTCCGCTAAGATCGTTTTCCTAACAACACTTAGAACGCCCTTCCATGTTTCTTCTGGTTTTATATGTTTATCAAGGAAGATCCTTCGGTTTCTTTCTTTCCAGAGAAACCAGATCGTGAACCCCACTGTCAAGTCCCATGCCTGCTTAATTACTTTGCAATTGAATTTTTCCTTACTCCAGAGAAAAATGGTTCATTTTATATCTCTGGGATCTCTCTTTTCCTTGCCATAGAGATTTCTTGTTTCATTCCAAATTTTCATTGCATACCAGAAATTATTCAGGATATGGTTCTAGGTCTCATTCTCTCTATTGCATAGGCTGCATTTCGAAGGGCCGAGAAGGCCCCTCTTTTGAATTTTATCCCATTTTAATATCCTTTCCTTACCAACCAGCCAAGCAAATAAGGCTATCTTTGGCCACCATTTTCCTTCCCAGATGATTTTCCATTCTAGGTTTTCCTCTATCCTCTCTTGAGCTCCGATCAAGTAATATGCTTCCTTAACCGTGAAGGTACCTTTCATATTTTTTCCTCGCCTCAAAATATCTTCCCCATTCCTGACTTTTATCTTCCTAGATTCGACTTCTTTCTTGAATTCTTTTTGCTTCTCTTGGTTGATGTTTTCCATCCATTCTTCTGGCCTTCTCCATTTTCTCCATATTCCTTCTGAGTCTCCTTCTTTCCAGTAATCCTTTACATATTTCCTTCCTTCCCTGAGCACCTTTTGCTGTATATTACGGAGAGTTTGAATATTGACAAGTCTGTCTCTCTGTTTCCACCCTTCCTCCCAAAATCTGGCATTTCTTCATCCTCTTATTTCCCAGAAGGCAAATCTGTTAACTATACTCCTATTCTGACTTGCCAAGTTCCAAATTGAAGATCCTTTTGGGGTTTCTTCCACCCTGAGGATCTCTTCCGTAGTTCTTGGCATGTTGTACTTGTGAGTCCATATCTTCTTCCAGAGATCATTGCCCCCTCTCATCCACCGCCACCATAATTTAGCCCCTAGCACCCTGTTTAACATTTTTGGGTCTCTTAATCCAAGGCCTCCTTCTTCTTTCCTCTTTGACAGATGTTTCCAAGAAACTAAAGCCCATTTCCTCTGTTGATTAGGGCCTCCCCAAATAAATTTTCCGTATAGCTCTTTTATCTTGGAACAGGCTCCTTTGGGGGCCGCTATAATAGACAAAGGATAAATGGGGATTGCTTGAAGGACTGATTTAACAAGGACAATGCGGCCCACTATATTCAGTGTTCTAAACGCCCAACCTGCCAGTTTATTTTTGATTTTCTCTATAACCTGTAGCCAATTCACCATTTTGGTTGGATGAAAATCAATCTGATTTCCCAGGTACTTTGTTGGTAGCTCTCCTTGTCTAAACCCTAACGTCCTTGTAAGATGAGATTTGACCAACTCCAGGGAGTTGAAAACAAAGGTACAAGACTTTTCCTTGTTCACTTCCATACCTGAAGCCTCCATGAATATATCCAGGATTCTTTTTATACCCTTAACTTCTTTTATTGTTGCTTCGCAAAATAACATTATGTCATCCACAAACTGCTGATGAGTTATGGGAAGATTGCTCCTCCACAACTTTAGACCTTTGATTTTTCTTTCCCTCTGTTCCTTTTTGAAGAACCTCCCTAACCCCTCCACCACCAGAATAAAGAGGAAAGGCGAAAGAGGGTCCCCTTGCCTTATTCCTCTTGAATCATTAAAAGAAGTTGAGGGTATCCCATTAATTAGAATTGAGAAATCCGGTGTTGAAATCATGCTGAACACCCATTCTATCCATCTATTGTTGAACCCAAAGGACTCCAGGACTCTTCTAAGATATTTCCAGTTCAATCGGTCATAGGCTTTGGACAAGTCTAACTTTATCATCATTCCTTTCTGCTTCTTTTCCTTTATGGTATGAATGACTTCCTGAGTTACCACTAGCCCGTCAAGAATTTGTCTCCCCTCAACAAACCCTGTTTGTTCTGGGGAGATTAGATTTTCCAGGAGGGGTTTTAGCCTTTTCGCTATCACGGTGGCTATGATTTTATAAATAACATTACATAAAGCAATTGGGCAGAAGCCCTGCGCATTTTCTAAATTAGCATTCTTTGGGATTAAGGTAAAGAAGGTCGAGTTTAACGCTGGCCATACCTTCTGCTTCATACGAGATTCTTCAACTAACTCCAAAATCTCTTTACCCAGAAATCGCCATCATGCTTGAAATAATTCCGTTGTAAACCTGTCCGGGCCTGGTGCCTTTCCTTTCTTCATGTTCATCACTATTTCCTCTAACTCCTCTATAGTCATTACTCACATTAGGGCTTTGTTCTGCTCCTCCAAAGGATCTCCTCTTGCTTCCTTCTCTCCTCCAGCTTACTTATTAAGATTCCTTCTGTCTTACAGCTTTCCTCCGCTCTTCCTTCTATTATTATTCTTTGTTGGATTTCTTCCATTTCTTGTTCTAGTTTCTGTTTCTCCTCCATGATGTTCCCAAACTCCTCCTTGTTCCATTTTTTAATCTTCCCCTTCAGTTCTTTTAATTTTAACTGGAAAGTGTGCATTTTTCCTTTTCCTTGCATTGTACTTTGAGTCCACCACTCCTCTACTTTTTCCAAAAACTGGGGATTCCTAAGCGAGAAGGACTCAAATCTGAAAGGATTTTTACCCGAGTTTTTCTTTATATCTATCTCCAACCTGACTGGCCAATGGTTTGAACCAATAGCTGGCATTATTTTGGCTTCCAAAAACACATCTCTATTCATGATCGATTCTGATACTAGGAACCTGTCCAGTCTAGATGCGATCTGATTTTTCCCTCCTCTACGGTTATTCCATGTAAAAATGCCATTAATAGTTTTCATATCTACCAGCCTCTGCTCAGAAATCATTTCATTAAACATATCCATAAACTGATCCGGCCTTCTTATTCCTCCTTTTTTCTCATCCACTGTTCTAATCAAATTAAAATCTCCTCCTATTATCCATGACATTTCTGGATAGAGTCTTCTAGCTTCTTGCACATTCTTTAGGAATCTTTCTCTCTCCCCTGCTATATGTGGTCCATAGACCCCTGTAATAAGAACTTTCTCTGTGGATCCTATCACTCTACAAGAACCAGTTAAGATTCTAGGGAGACTTGTCCAATTTTCAAATATTAACTCCTCCGGGTTCCACATGATTGCTAGCCCACCTGCAGTGCCAATTGCATCTTGTCCCATTACTTCATATTGAATTTTTAATTTTTTGATTATTCTTTCCATCTGTTGCATTGTAATCTTCATTTCTTGGATTATCATAATTCCCGGCTTGTCTTTTGTCAATCTCTCCTTTAAATACCTCTTCTTTCCTTTGCTGTTGAGACCCCTAATATTCCAGGATGTAATTATCATTTATAACTTCTTGGGTGGTTGTTGGAAAACCTCCGATAGAGGTATAACCTTGCCTGAGTTAACCAGAATCTCACCTATAGCTTGAATAGTCTCGTTTAGTGTTCGTCTTCCCCTCTTCTGGCCTCCTTTGCCAATGCCTTCCATTCCCATGTTGTTAATTTCATATACCCCTAATTGTCCTGTTAATTCTTCCCCTGCTCTACCTCTTTTTTCTTTTTACTTTTGGAATGTGTCCTTGTATAATTGTTTCTGAGTTTTTGGAATAAATCTCTCGTCAAGCTTTTTCCATTCCTGTAGAAACTTCCTCATGATTTTCTCCTCTTCTGTCCCTGAATCATTTTGTGACCCAAGTTCCATCTGGATTTGCTCTGAAGTTATCTTAGGATTTACCCCTATCTCTTCTTCATTCTCCCTAGCATTATTGTGGCTTCATCCTTTATTTCTTTGCTGACTTCCATTGGTTCACTCTCGTTCTCTTCTTCTTCGACCATTGCACCCGTTCCCTCATCTTCGTTCTCTTGAAGGACTTGAAATTTGTTCTGGCTTTCTATTATTATAGGCTTTGACTTTTCTTGTAGCTTTTCTCCATCTTTCCCTGATTTCTTCCTTCTACTTACCTCCTGGAAACCTGTGTGTCCTCGCTCCGTTTTCTCTACCCTTCTTTGTTCTTCTTCCTTTTTTTTAATAATCTCCTCTTCTCTATTTTGCGGACATTGCTTGAACAGGTTTCCATACTTATGGCACCTTCTACACCTGAAGGGAATGTGTTCATAGTCCAGTGGTTGCTGCAAAATCACGTCCTGGTACTCTAGCTCTATATATTCTGGTAGTGGCTCTGCTATATTCATGTAGACGCATATCCTAGCATAGGATGCATACTTCCCCCTTTTTTTCGATTCAGCCACTTTGACAAAAGTCCCGATTGAATTACCAATTCCTTCAAGAATATCCAGGTCCCAGAACTCTACCGGCAAACCAAATAGTCTGACCCAGATAGGAGCAGCTAGCATTTTCTCATTCTCTCGGTTATATCTTTCTTCCCAATGTCTCATAAACAGTCTTGCATTATTCATAAAGTATGGTCCTTCCTCGAAAGTTTTTTCCTTATCTTCCAAGTTAGCAAATATTACTGTAAAAAACCCTTTCGCTCCTAAATTTAAATCTATGTGTCCTTTTGGTTTCCAGTGTTGCTGCATCCATTTTACTAGATCCATCTCAGTAGGCCAAAACCCAATAAACTTGCAAATCAATGCATGATCCCTCATATAGCATCTATATTCTTCAAGTTTGTTATTAGGGATAACATACCTGGGTTTTTCCTATGCCCTTGGTAAACATCGGCCTCCTGTTTTGGTTTGCCACTGGTTCCCGAGAACCGGTGCTTCCCTGCTGCTCCCCCTTGTCTTAATCTGTGACTTGCTCCCACTTGCTTCTCCTACCACTGTATTTTTGTAGGAGGGGATCTCTTCCCTCCCTTTCCTGCTTTCCATTGCGCCCTTCAGTTCAAAACGAACTTGGTTAAAACCCTGTCGCTTGCTTAATATTTCTTTACAAGCCGAATCTATTCTTTGGGAACCTCTCTTATGGACGCCGCCGTCTCTCGAGTCCTGCCCTGACCGCTTCTGCTAACCCTAAGTTTCAGGCCCTGTTCTCAGTGCCTAGTACATCTTAAGAGATGAGTGTTTTTGAATATTATGAGTCGGGTTTTCTACTGCACTCCAATTGTCACTTAGTTTGAAAAAGATAATAAAGGGTCTTGGTTCAATAGTCCTTTATCAAGGTAGACTCAAGAAAATACATGGATATGAATACACAAGGGGTAGATCTAGTTAATATCAAAGAGAAATGAATGATTCTAGTGGTCGATACACAACAATAGGAAGCCTTAATACTGGCATCATAGTAATATGAAGAGGAGAATAGAAAGAAGGGAATTCGATGCAAATGGCTGGGTGAAAATTAGAATCCAGGACATCAAGCTCCAACAAAAGTATGAAAGAATGAGGAGGTGAACTAGCAGAAATCGTGGAGCACAAATACTCTATATCTCATGGACACACTTGTCACTAATCAACAGAAGTAAATTTGTGATCATAAACATAATGTAAGCTATCAACTAACACATGTAAATTTTTAATTAATAGAGGGACTATTACTCCTCACCAGCATACATATAACCATGAGAAAGTGAAACCAACAACTTCATAACACAATTTCAGGATAAGAAAAACATATGTGAAGTGAAATACAAAGCGGAAAACATACTGCTCGTTGCTCTGATAGGAATCAAAAGAATAGTTTCATTAATATTCGAAGATCCTTCCAAATCACCAATCCATATACATACAACACTTATTTCTCAAATCCCTCATGAACAGGCAAATAGAACCAATGTGGAACCAAGGAATTCGAGCCTCTTGCTTGTAGAATTCAAGAACCTTTCTTAATTGTTTCTTCCCTCTTTTTATAAGGATAGAGGAAGATTTGAAAACGGTTATAAAAATATCTTGGCACGAGATCCAACTGTCTCATCAACTAGCTGTCTCGGCAGGTTAAGGATCTGTCACCCAAATCATTGCAACATAATGATTCCTTTCTTTAAAATATAGTATAATAGAATTAAAAAACAATAGAAAAAAAATCATGGGAAAACACTAAATGATGATTATGGCTATATCTCCATGCCACTTCTTGTGATGGCCTCCGTTCAAGCCACGTATCTACCACAATGTGCCTCTTTTTGTTACTCGGCTAGTCTCCTTATCGCTTTCCGCTTGAAGTGAATGAATTTTCCATTTTCTCAAGCTGGGAGTGATTAATGCCGATGGCCTCTGTGTTGCTCGGGAATTGAAGCTTTCAACTCATCCATCCCTCTAAAATTCCTGTATAAAACTCTCGAAGCCTGATGCACCCAATAACACTACCGTAATGATATATCAAAGATTCTCATTATTGACACTTTATACTTAAAAACATTACAAAATAGGTCAATTCTAGGATTCTTTGGCCCCCTTATGTTTAGATCATTTCATCATTTTCTTTCATAGGATTGAGGGTTGTGATCGAGTGCTTAGTCTTAAGGCACTACGGCCTTTTGTTCCTGTTTGGGGCATTTTTCCTTTGTAAATAACTCAGTGCCCATTTTCTTTGAGTTTCTCTAAAGACCATGTGCTAGCCCAATATACCAGAGCCCCCTTATCAACATTTTCCAATTGGGATTTTTACTCTGGAACCATAGTGTTTAGGCTTTTCTGATCGTTGATAGTCCTCTATGCTTTTGTCCAGCTCTGCACCCTTGGTTCTTTGGCTCTTCTCATGACTGTGTGTTAGTCCTTATATTGGATCCCCCGTATTGGCATTTTCAAGTGTGCACTGATTTAAAGTGTCGATATCCATCAACCTCTGATATGAGATTATTGATGTGATGTCATCACTGCCATGTGGTAGTTCCTGAGTGGTGACACGTGTCATTGTTGGCTTTAAGGGCTCAGACCCAGGTTCAGAGTTAGTTGCACTAATCAACAAAACCCTATACTACCGGCCCTTTTGGCAACAGTCTGCATAGCCCAGATTGTAATCTCACTCGAGGAAATATTGGAGGATGCTAGAACTAGGTTTCTACATTTGGAGGGGTTATGCAGTGTGGCTGTAAGGTTTCTATCTATTTAGGGCTTAATCCGACCTTCACAAACCATTAACCTTATTGTTACAGTTGTAAAGCGTTTCCCTACTTAATAGACTTGCAAGCTGCGCATAACTAATCTAACATGTATTATTCATCATATAAGCCAATATTTGAACCTTCATGAAAAATTGCAGAAGAAATGTACAAAAAAGAACCATAAACAGGACAAAACACAAGAACTACGGGAACATAATAAAATACACGGATTTGTCTCAAATTCTTCTTTATTAGTTCAAGTTTTCATAGATACAATCCTTCTGACCCTGCACACACAGCTGCGAGGGCCTGTACACACAGCTACAAACTTACCAAGGTCTTCGTACACACCTCTACATGATCCTTCCACTTCGCATGAATACCGAAATATCTCACAGTTACAGACTCAAAAACATATCATCTCATGAATTAATTGCCTTAGACTTGCTAAGACATCCCTTTACCCTTATAATACCATGGTCCGTAATCCATAGGCAAAGCTCAAAATATTCTAAATAATCCAATCCCTTTTACAAAATAAGGGGCTTTGACCTGCCCTAAATCCCCTTTGAATCCTAGAACTCTACGCGAATCACACTCCTCTCCTCAAAATGCAGAGACTTTACATGACTTAGACAAAAATTAGACCTAGGGGACCCCTACCCAACAAGCCCCCAACATGAAGATGTGACTCGTACTTGAGTCACTCAGTGGGTACGCCCTTTATATTTTCTTTGAGGCTGTTGTACACATACTTCAATGGATGAAGTGTCTCTGTTCATTGTGCTATGGTCTGACAAACTTCTTCTACAAACTTCTATGTCATCAGTCCTTCTGTTGCTAGACCGATTGTTCGCTATGTTTGCTGCATGCTCTTCAACTTTCTCTCTACTTTTTGTGAGAGCTATTAGGCCTCATCTACCCAAGGCTGTGTCCAGTTAGATATTATCTGTGTCTTCCACTGCAACTGATCAATCTGTCTTTGCAGAAGTGTTCCTTTTGTAGAAAAATATATGATAGGTTAACCCGATAATGCAATATAAATCAAAGCAGAATATTATAACCTACTTCTACTATCGATTTGCGGAAGCTTAAAGATAGAGCTGAACAATATAACAAGAAGAAGAAGAATCAATGGCACAATACACATGAAAATATTTTGGGGAAAGGCTTAGCTAAAAACTCAACACCATTGTATTATCATACATGATGGAAATACATAGGAATTATACAAAGCCTTAGCTCTCACAGCTAACCATCTCTCAGTACAATCCTCACAGATGCTCATAGGAAATCTTTGCTTCTCTCCAGCCTTCCTCTTTGCCCTCCAAGCTCCTATTTACTTGCACTGTTCCTTGTGGATGATTTGCCCATTACCAAGTGGAAAACCAATCCTTCAAAATTGCATAATCCTCAAGGATGAACCCTTGACTGCATGCATGAGTTTTCTCCATGACAAAACACATGCAACTGATAGTAGATTTTCCTTGAACATTTATCTCAACTGGATATTTCTCAGAATAGACAAGCATGAGTTTCTGATGAGGGAATCTTTAGTTAAATGGAGTAGCATTAGTTGAGTGCATTAATGCATCAAATGACTGTTAACTGACTATTAATTCCTCAAATAGTTTGGAAACTCAGTAAACTGAGTTAACTAATTACAACTCAAATATAGCTCAATCTTATATCCTTAATTTAAGGGATAACTCTTGCATGACTTCAGAAAGACTTCTAACTTGAATTTCTCCAACTAATTAATTTAAAATAAATTAATTAATTATTTCCAAGTAGCTGTTAAGCCTAAATTCGATTTTAATTCACAATTTAATTCAAGGAAAAATTAAATTGGAATATTCTTGTTGCCATATTTCAACACCTGCTTGAAGATGCACGAAGTGTTTCACAGGTGCTAAGGTCTACGCTATGGCTTTGAGCTCATCAAAATGTAGTTTCTTGTCCTTGACTTTTGTCTTGATCTTCTACACATGGGGGTCCTCCTGTAGTGAGGCCCATATCTCCATTGTATCCTCAAAACGTTGGCCACAGTCCTTGATTGTAGTGGCTATATTTTCCATATCATCTTTTATTGCAACATCGCATTGTTGTCGAACTTCTAGTGGTGTTGTAGGTTGTAACTTCATTTGGAGTTCTGTAATATGCATCTATAGCTCAAATTATACTTTTCCCACCTCTTCCTTTGACTCCTTGACTGTTGTTGCCAACTTTTGAAGCTTTTTTATTGATTCTGCCTCTGTCAGGATCTAGATCTTTGGAAGCTCACTGCAAACTCTGGTTATAGCCTCTTCCAGCTACTGGATGAGGGAAACTACCTCATCGGTTGCATTGCTTTATTATTTTCTTCAAACATCTGTTGGTTTTCATTTTTCACTTCTTTTGTGACTAACATAGCTTGTTTCTCTCGTATCTTCAATTCGTTAGAGACTCCCTGGTGTAAATCATGCAATACGTGAATGGGGAATGATGCGAGGTTGAGACTTAGATTCTTCCAATAATGCACATGCTTCTGGTCTTTGACTGTCTCAAAATGGAGAGAGCCCCCCAGGAGTTGCATTGCTCGGAGCTCGGATGTGATTTCAGTAGTGGTAATAAAGTTTGACACACTCGCTTGACCCCTGCTCACCTGAATAATGCTCGCTTGAACTACTAGCTTCTTGAGGCCCTATTGGACCTATGTCAACACCGCTTTGTACTGGTCCTAAATGTTTCCCCAAAACTCCTCCGTCACAAACTAGAATGTGTCTCCTATCTCATCGATGTCCTGCTTAGTGAGGACCATCGGATTTGAGCCAATGGATTTGTCAGACTTTTTCTTCTTTCGTGTGCCTCCAACACTTTCCATATTTCATATTTTAACTATAAACGAGGAATAGACATCCTCCGTGTCCACAAAAGAGTCTTCACCACCCTGGTCACCCTCTTCAGTCTCCTGCTCAACTTCATGCTTTGTTTCTTGCTCAATGTTCTTCTCAGGGTCATTTGTCAGCTTCTGAGGCACCTTCTCCCGCACTGCTAACTTTTTGGTCTATGCACCTCAAGTGGCTTGCTGTGTCTTACTTGTGCCTTCCTGCTTTGGATCCTCTATAGTGGGAGTTAGATAATTACTAGATCACTTTCTTATCACGAGCAGGATGTCCTCCTCAGTAACTAAAAATGGTAGCTCATACCATACGCCTCCAAATATTTCTTCGCGCGGATGTACACATGGTGATAATCTGCGTTGAAGTTGGTAATGCTACAATATTCCAAAAACAAACTTGGCGATAACCGTGAATTTTGGTTGATCATTGTCTGTAGGTCCATATCTAATAAGACCTAGAACATTTTTTTCTCTATAATTCAAGTCATTTCCTTAGATGTCCACAATAAGACATACTTCAAAATATCGCACACATCGGGGTTAACAGTTGGGAACTGTGTCTCGTTCGATGTCTTCCATTCTATTAGTGCAATTAAGAGCAATAACCACATGTAGTGGAATTGCTTCCCATATTCTTGCACTTTGTGACAGTCCTCCAACAAATCATGACATAAATACCTTGCCCACTTAAATTAGATCCCCTTGCTGCACTGGGAAAGCAAGGATACAACTGGGGCTGATACTTCGTCTGCTCGACACTTCGTTTGCCCGACACTTCCTCATTATTTTACCAGCCATAATGTGTGTAGAAAAATGCACAACTTCATCATTAATGGAGATAATGTAATATCCCCGTAATTTTTTGATTAAGCCGAAGTCTTTCTTCATCTAATTAGCCAGCTTTTTCTCCAAATATTTCCTGACAAATGCGTCAGTAGGGTTCGTCCTTAGTAAGGCAGCGTAGTAATCCTTTGAATTAACATATCGTCAATCAGGATTGGTGTCCGGAGCCATAAACACTCATTATACACTAATGCTAATAGCTGGCGCACACAAATAGTATTGATGTTACTACACCCAAAGTGTGGAACATATAACATATTCAACAATCCTGTACACTGAAGGCCTACCACCCATTTCATCAGCTCAACCCTTGTCACTACAACTTCCTCATAGTATATGGTTTTTAGATACTTGGTGGGCTTGAATTGGGATACTTGCTTCAATCATTTAGATTCCAGTCCTGCATGTGCAACCGTGGCACCCTTGCCAGCAAGTGTCCCTCAATTGGTATGTCCTCTGGTAATAGGGGTGTAAAGACCTTAAATTTGATCACATTTGGGTCCTTGGTCACCTTTGAGGTTGGCTTCGGTGGTGACATATAGGGTGGAAACCTAGAGATTGGGTCCACCTTGTCTACGCTAATATCCTCTATTACGATAACCACTTCTTCCTCATCCAAATCTTCATGCCCCATCGATTGCTTCAGTTTATCCATTCTCTCCTTACTTCATTGTTCTATGGGGATTTTCCTCCGTGATTGCCTAACTGGAGTCTTTTGGGGCTTCTTCTACTTCTTAACGCTACTGCTATGGAATTAGGTTTTTCTCTTGGCGATATTGGCATAGGGGCATGTACTGGCGATGTAGTAGTCATAATGGATCCTAGCCCTTTCCTAAGAAAATCTTGCTCAATCTCTTCCCAACTCCTACCAGACATCCAACGAAATGCTTGGCTCACACTTAGGCGAAAAATCACACTTTGAGTTATGAACAAGAAAAGTGTCCATTTGTGGAGCGGGGTACCATATTTATAGTATTTTTCAAAATCAAACCCTTCAATCTCCTCTAGATCCTCCTCATAAATGTTATTTTGGCGGTGTATTTTCCTAGATATGTTCCTTAAATGTATTTGTTGGCTACGTGAGGCCTGACCCAGGCTTAATAATGAGTTTAGCCAAGAAAATCCTGGTACTACCAGCCCTTTCGGCAACAGTCTGCAGAGCACGGACTGAGGTCTCACTTGAGGTAGTATGGGAGGGTGCTTAAACCAGGTTTCCGCACCCTAGGCATGTCATGATGTGGGGGATTGGTATCTGATTCAATCTTTGCGCTTACTAGATTACCCGTACCACCAAGCTTCTAGCGTTTTGCAGAACCACCTTCACGCGGCTCCAACCGTAGTGCTATCAATGTTAGTTACCAAAGTCTTCCTTAATTAGGGTTTGTTTGTTAATTACTTAGAAGATACCCATTCATAAGCATACATATAAGTGTGCGCATATAAATAAACAGATATCATCAACACATAACATTGAAATACAGATCTATGAACTAGATGCACAATATGTCAAACCAACTGAACTTTATTAATGATCCCTTCAAAGTTTGATCCAGTACAGACTCGACTCTACCCTGTGCACTTAGCTGCAGAGCCTCTACCCTCTACTATGACCCAATACACTTCAAATTCACTTCTATATTCTAACCATGCTTTCACATCTATCTCTTACTTGTCCATCCAAAACTTTTATTCTACACTTAGAGCCTTGCTCTATTTATACAATCCCATGGTCCGTGGACCATGGGTAGGTCGACACACTTTACATTAAATTACATTATTTTAGGGCAGACAACCCTAGACTCTCGTGCTTCGCGCTCGCACTTCGCGGGGTCTTTACATTACATTTACCAAAACTCAGGCTTTAAGCCCCACAAACTTGCTATGGGGGGATTCGCCACCCAACAGTGTTTCCCTCACTCCTTTTAACAAAAATTTCCCTATCAAATCAACTGTAGCAACCCCAACGATCATATTCTGTACAAACTTCACCAGAGTCTTCCTTGCCATGCAGTTACCCCTTCTTCGTTAAAGCTTCCTCCACCTATTCCATCCTCTTGAATGCCGCACAACCGTCCTTCTTTGACAAGGTCCTTCATTGGTAGAGTACTTTGTAGCCTTGTGCTTCCTTCCAATTTCCTGTTGTACTGAGACTGTCCTACATTCATATAGTCATTGCATAGCCCTAGGGATGAAATCTTCCCTGTAGAGTTTCAACCTGCTCCCATACTCACCCAACAAATAATTCTCCATTCAGCTTCGCGAGTTGAACTACGCCACCATATGAGATATCCTTGATAATGTATGTGCCTAGCCAATGCATCTTGAAATTACTAGGGAACTGTGCGAACTTACTATTGTACAACAAAACCAAGTCTCCATTCTTAAAAATTCATTGCTTAATATGTCAATTGTGCCATGCCTTTTCCCGGGCTTTCTGTACTTGTTTAAATCATGCAGGAAAGCGATCTTCTTCTAGCACAAGAAGTTGTTCCAATCATATCGTTGTCTGCCATATTCATGATTGCTGCGATTATAAGAATTGGTACTACATATTCCTTCGACATTACACTTCCTATCCATACACCAAACTAAACAGAGTCTGCCAAGTAAAGTTCTTGCAAGTAGTCCTGTATGCCCATAAAACTGCTGGTATGCGCACATCCCAATCATTCCTATTGATGTTGGACACCTTAGTCAGAGCATTCTCCAAAATTTTGTTGAAAGTGTCAATTGTACCATTCGCCTGATGATGATAAGACGTGCTCTTCTGATCATGTACCTAAAACTCCTTTGTTAATGCTTCAATAGTGTTGTTTAGGAAGCGTGATCCCCTATCACTTATTAGGATCTTTGGGCACCCAAATATTGACTGTATACACTCAAAGATGAAGTGCACAATAGTGTTTTCATTGCAATCCTTTACCAGTTGTGCGTTAGCCCACTTGGTTAGATAATTCGTTGAAGTAATAATGTATTGCACACCCGTTTTCTTGCCTGGCGGGTTGATTGGACCAACAAAATCAATCGCTCACCTATCAAAAGGCTACAAAGTAACTTGTGGATTCAATAGCAATTCATCTCTTCTCGATGTTATTCTTGTCCTTTGACAAATATCACAAGCACTACAATAATATTTAGAATCCTTGTGCATCATGGGCCCCCATAGTCCTGCTCTCAAAATCTTCTGCGTAGTGGCTTTTCTGGCGTATTGTTCTCCTGCGACACCACCATGTGCTTCTACCAAAAGAATGTATCATTCATTCTTAGGGACATATCTATGCAATATCTAATCAGGGCCTATTTTATACAAATTCCCAATAATCTGAGAAAAATCCACAACTCAGACTACTAGTTATTTCTTATGCTACATTATATAATCTACTGGGGCTACCTCAGTAGTCAAAAAGTAGATAATATCTACAAAATTCTCATCAACAACCCTTACTGAAAAGAGTTGCACATTTTGAAATCCTTCTTCAGTGTTGGCCAGTTATTTGCCAGTATCAATTCTGGATAGATGATCCAACCCAATGTTTAGTCATCTTGGATTGACTATTACTTCAAAATCGTATTCTTGGAATAATGAGAGCCACCTGCAGATATTGTTGGAAATATTGAGAGGGGGCATGAATCAATATTCCTTTTCAATTGTTACTTTTACTAGTTAAATTAATTATGTTGGGAACACAAAATGATAAATAGGAATAAATTCTTTTATTAATATAATCTTTATAATAAATTAGGTACAATATATATAGGGCTCCAACCCTTGATGAAGACATCGATCTTCAATCTTCCGGGCTCCAACCTGTTGCGAAGCACCAACTTGGTCTTTTGTGAGGCTCCAACCTCTAGCATGCTGATCCTATCTTCTCAAGGCACAAACTGTGTGTTTAGAGGCTCAAACCCCTAGGGCTCCAACCCTTCTTTGGTACAGGCTCCGACCTAGTTTCTTGAGGCTACCGATCGTATAGGGCTCTAACCTGTTCAAGGCCCTGAAAATCAAGTCAACAACAAGGGGGATACCCGCCTGGTCTGGACCTTGGTTGGCAACTCCTTATCCGTTTGGTATAGCGGGTTCGACTGGGGATATGGGACCAGTTTCCCAATTCACTGTGTGTGTGTGAGAAAGATGGGTGTTTTTTTTCTAAATGGAATACTTCTATCTAATCTAATGCTATGCTATTGTATTCTAATAAACAGAAAAAACATCGAAATTTATGCTAACCCGGGGTGTGATCTTTCTTCTATGCGATCTAAAAAGATTTCAAACAATAACTGGTAATAAAGGTCATTCAGCTATCATAAGAAAAGAATTCGAGAAAGATGAACTACTTCGTATAAGAAGTTAGACGAAACATTTGTTAAAACTTATCGCATAAATGAGCTATTCATACACTAAACATAAACAAATAGTTATCACCGTAGAAGAGTGCCAAATGATAACTCAGACATCCATGCTGTAATATATAAATAATTGAAAACTGAATTTCACTTTAACGCATAAGCAAAAATGGTTAAGAGATAAAAATACCATTTATAACTAGCCCTACTCATGAGCTTCAAGCGACAATTGATTTATCTCTCCTTGATTTAACATCTACTAAGAGTACAGAAGTGCAACATCAGTAGTAGATATCAAATGCAAATATCAAATAAACCCTGTTCCATTC
>APFE031621447.1:507146-522300 GCA_000404065.3 Pinus taeda
CTCTGTTTCTTGATCTGGGCTTCCCTGATGCGGTTTTTGCCTCTTGCGCCTTTTTCTCTCATTCGGTATAAAGCTCAAAATTTGTAAAAATAGTGATTCCGTGAGCTCTTGACCCTGAGAATTAAATTGTCTGTTTCTGGTATCAGCATCGTTTAGTACCCATTCACCCATGGCTGTATATGAGAAATCTGTAATAGATGCCTCAGAGGAGTTCTGTGGCTCTCTTTCTTCCTTGAGTGGATTAGGTGTGCCTTCCGAAATGTTCATTGGAGAGCTGCCTTCCTCCTCGTAGTTTTCTGCATAGTACCCTGTATAACGCTTCGTCCTTCTTTCCTGTAGTTTACATTGAGGTGGAAGTAATGATAAAAGACTGATGACAGGAAAACTTTTAAATGTCGAAAATATGCAAAACCTGTTACCTTACGTGAGCTATTTCTTCGAAAAACACAACACCCTACTTCATTAACAACTGGCAATAACTCATTAATTCACATTAAAATACATGACCAACTTTTGGCTGAAAATGTTTTCTCGAATAATGAGCCAGAACCAATGGCGATGGAAGGGTCCCCGGATTTTGCTTTGCGATGTCGCAGATCGCAGTATCGCAATATCGCAATATCGCAATGTCATCGTGCTGTTTTTTATCGCAAGGTCGCATTATCGAAACTTTGCATTATCGCAGTGTCGCAATGTTGTAGTATCGCAGTGTTGCAATATCACAATATCGCAGATTGTTATAATCCTTGTGTAATTCATGTGATTTTTGCGATGTGCGATATGCGATATCGCATATCGGCGATTTTTTAAAGTTTTTCAATATGAGTGTTTCTTCAGTGTATGCGATGCGATGAGGTTTCGCGTCGCAATCTCATTTTTTGTTATTTTAACTCATTAAAAGGTGTATCCTATCATTCTTTTGCGCGATGCGATATCCTTTAAGGAGTGAATTTAATTTTCTTCATTATGAAACTTAGGTTTTTTAGATTTTTCAAGGTGTTTTCCTAAGTCCATGATGTTGTAAGTTTCATCTAAAAAATAAAATGTAACAATAACTAATTTTTTGATTTTTACTGAGGGTCCCCACTTATTTAGTATTAGCAATAACACTTCATAAGGAGGGGGGTTGTTGGTGGCCACAACACAACCCTATCCTTTAAGGCATCTATCTTGTTTGTTCAAGGCTCCAACCTTCAGGGCACCAACCCTCTAGGCTCCAACCCACTATTATATTTTGTCTATATATGTTTGATAGTAATTCTCTGCTCCCAAAATCTTCTTCATTGAATTATGTCAACCTGCAGCTTCACTGCTATATTCATGAAAACCTGTCTTCATATGAAGGAGTCTTCACAACTCTTCATATTGCCCAAACAGAGTCTGAAGAAGTTACCTCATGATGATTTTAAATATCCAACATGATTTCCAACAATGTCTCCAAGATTTGTTGATTCTTTTCAACATGATATCTTTGATAGGTTACGCTAAGCCCTCAAGGTTTGAACAAAGATAATTCTCTATTTTCAACCCTCTGTTCTCTACTATTGTGGTAACTGTTTCAAGAGTGTCTACTTCTCACTATTCTTACTATCACAATATCTTAATTCCAAGAAACAAACTCCCAAGTGCTTCAAAGATGGTGCTCTCTACTGCTCCCTTCAAACGATGACAGATGAAACTTTATTTTCCCTTCACAAAAATTTTCTATAATTGATTAATTCATCATAGGTCTGAGCCTTTCAAAGATTAACCCAATCAACATAATTGCTCGTCTTTTGGCTTGTTTCCTACTGGACCTTCAACTTTCTTCCTTCTTTCTCGATCTTCAGCTTCCTCTGTTTTTTCAAGTTCACACATTGTGAACCGTTACTTCTTCTCTCTGTAATCGATGCTTGAATACATAACTCAAGTGAAGCGTTTCAACTTGTATATATATATATAAATATAATATATATATATATAATATATATTATATATATATATATATATATAAATATATATGATAGTAGAAGAAAGATATGAGTTTTGCCAATAAACAAAACAAGTTCATTGGTGGAGGGGCCAAATTTGTGCATGAGGTGGTATATTAAAATATATCGGAGGGCCTTTTTTAATATTAAATCAATTATAACTTAGCCTTTTTATAGAAATCACATTATAGGAGGGGTTATACCCATATTATAATAGAAGTATGGCAGTCCCCATATGCCACGTCACCGCTAACCGCAACATTTCAGAGGTCTCTTACTACACATCATATCAGAGAGACCCGTTTTAATATTCACAAGGCCCATATGGAGGTCCCACATGCCACATAATTAATTGCAATCACAATTATACGAAATCCCACAATCAAAACTCCTAACATCACTGATGTAACATGGCCGATATTCATATTTCCAATGAAATGGATGTGATATAATATTAAACAACAATTAATAAATCTTTCCAGTCCACAACTTCATAATAATCAGTGATTTGTTGGGTCTATCACAATTGATGGTTCGGGGTCCACACCCTTATCACAATTGGTGGTCCACAATACTATCGCAATCGACAGTTTGGTCATGGAAACTCTTAAGATTTGTGATATGACTCCCAACGAGGTAGAATTGATATAACATAATGGTGTATTTTAATCGTCCAGTGGGTCTGCAATACACATATCGCAATCGACAGATTTGGGGTGGTGATACATAATAAACTTTATGGTTTGTGACTTGCGATGGATGCGATATTATATTAAGGCGTATTGCAATGGAACCATTGGGTCCACAATACATATCACAATCAGAGGATTTGAATGTAAGAAGGCTTTAAGACTTGCGACGTGGTGGATGCAATATTGTATAGGGTTGTTACCATAACCTGTTTCAGGTTCGTAGTAATATCGCAATCATAGGTCTTGTGTGGTGGCATATAATAAAGTTGCCGATAAAGCACCAATATACACTACCAATGTGTTTTGTGGTCTTTACTGTTAACTCCTCTATTATGGCTTCTCTTTTGATAGCTCTTCTTTGATGGCTTTCGATAAAATGCTTCGATGGCTCTATTGTGTTTATTATGTCTGTATATATGTATTATATCCACTTGGATCTTCCATCTCATCATATCATCATATATCAAACATTCATCACTATGAGCATATGATCAATGGGCATTAATAGGAAACATCAAGTATTGTTGGCCTATTGGGGCCTAACCCAGGTTCATAAGTGATTTAGCCAAAAAAATCCTACACTACCAGCCTTTCAGCAACAGTTTGCGGAGCACGGACTGAAGTCTCACCCAAGGTAGTATGGGAGGGTGCTAGAACCAAGTTTCCACACCCTAGGGATGTCTTGACGGGAACTGGAAGGGTTGTGAACTTATCTGTGCCCTCGTGCCGCTCTACACTGCTATCAGTCTTCTGCGTAGATCCACTGTGAGGTGCTTCTTAATTCTTATTCTTAATGTGATTATTCTAGATTTTAAGGTCCTTAGCAAGCATTTAACAGTTATAACCAGTGCACACACCCACAAATTTTACAAATTTGCATTAACATAAGCAAAAGCATATAGATCCTAACAGATGCATAAACCAGAGTATAAATAGATTTGCAATATTTTAGAACCAACTTATCTTTATTAATGTCTTCATTTCAATACAATCCACTTCCTACCCTACCACACAACTGCAGGAGTTCACACACACAACTGCGGACTCTACCAGGCCTCCGCACACACAATTGTGAAGCCTCTATCTAACCACTAACATCCACGACTCAGACTTACAGACTCAGAGCGAATATTTCTTTCACCAACCCATAACACATCAAATCTCTCTAAAAAGCTACCTCTATCCTTAGAGCCTCACTCTATTTATACATTCCCATGGTCTACGGACCATGGGCAGGCTGACTCACTTTCTATTTTCTTACATTATTTTCAGGTGGACAACCCTTTGACTTGACTCATTACAATTCGCGCGTCATGCACTTTGCGGAGATTTTACCACACTTTTACCCAAAATTGCGGGTTTTAAGCCCTAAACCCATTACACGAGGCCTTCGCTACCCAATAGGCCTCCAACACAATCATAGTGACTCATCCTGAGTCACTTGGCTGGTGCGACAATCTTCGTGCGGAGTTCATCCAGCAACTTCTATGCTTCACTTACACTCGCAACAAATTCTTCTGCCATCTTATGTACCCGTTGGATGCAAGCCATTGACTCATGAGTATCAGTTTGAGTTGCTTGTCCTGGTTCATATACTACCTACATATGTGCTAACTTTCCCTCGATGTTGGTGGAGACCACAAATGCCTCATCAAGCCAAGGCTGGAGGCATTCCTTAAGCATTGCTTCCTTCTACCGAGCAACGTCGGCTTGTGTTTTGAGAACCTAGGCTTCCCTCATCTTGGCCAACCATTGTGTAATAGCAACCTTCTGCGTGGTCCCCATGACATTATCATAGGATTGTTGTAACTCCTGTGCTTCGATCTCCAACTGCTATAAGGTTGGGTCTTCTTGTAGTGAAGTGACCGTGATCAGTGACTGATCCAACAAGCCGGCGCACTCGTCCATGGCATGTGCTATTTCTTCCCACCTGGAATGAATGAGGCCTTTCTGCTGCTCTGTGACCTCTAGTGGTGTAGAGGGCTACGATTTTAGTTCTAGTTCTGCGATCTCCAAGTTGAGGGCCAACTGGATCCTTGTTGCTTCTTCCTTCACTTCGCGGAACCCACTAGCTAACTTATGGATCTGTATGCCAATAGGTAAATCTGCTGTAATCTCGAGCTCAAGGGTATGACAACATGCTTCTTCCACAATTTTCTCCAATTGCTGATTTTGTACTATTGCTTCATTGTGTTGGAGGCTCAACTACTCAATGTTAACTCATTTCTCACTGAGTATTTGTACCGCACGTCCTTCCCTAGTGCAAAGCTCCATCATGGCGCCATCCTAGAGCTGGTATAAGCTCTCACGTGGGAGGGTAGCCAAATTTAATCCAAGTCCCGTAAGCCAGCCTACCACAGCTCTGTCTGCGGCATTGTCTACTGTTAATGCTCCTGCCGGGAGTACGATAGTATTAGCCATTTTGGCCTATAGCAATTGCTCAGTTGCTAAAATACCTGTAACTCCATGGGTAGCGACTCTTCCTAGCTATGGGGAACGTGCTTCGAGTTCCTACAGTTGCGTGTTGAGCGCCCCCAACACAGTTTGCTACTCTGTCATGGCTTCGTGGAATGCGTCCATGGTGGCTTCACAAACTGTATCCCCGATGTCACATAGGTTGCCCTCGGTCAATGTGATAAGTTCCCCATCCAACTTGGACACCTTGGTCTTCTTCCGTGACCTTGATCATTCTGTTAGGCACAGTTGTTTTAAGGGCGAATAGGTGGTGGTTGGCATCGCAGCTTCTGTCACTATATCTGGCTTTGTGGTCACATTCGAGCCAATTTCGTCCTCTGTTGTAGCAGCCCCTCCTGCTGGCACCTTGCCTATGGAAGCCTATGCTACCTCCCGGGCCGCCTGTACTTCCACAACGAGCTTTTCGTTCTACTCCTGCCATGCTAAGGACTTGGCCTCAGCCTTCTATTTTTCGATGGCGGTCTCATCACACCCTACCGCATCGAGTCCACACCACTCCGGTGGCCAGGTATCGAGCACCACAAAAACAACATCGTCAATGGCAATGAAGGGAATCATGGTCCACATTTTCTCAAGTTCCTTGCGTGCCTAGATTTATACATGGTGCATATCCGCCTTAAAGTCGGCCACATTCTTCACCCCGTCATATGCCTCGTCAGATAGACGGGGCTGCTGGTTGATCCACTGTCATATGTTCGCATCCATTAGTATCCAGAAAATCTTGACTTCTCGAATTATTGTGGCATGCTTTGTTGCCCATAGCGACACATATTTTGCATCCTTTGGCCAATCCTGGTCCAGGGGAGGAAACTGACTATCTTCGGGTAATTCACATGTAACTAATAGGATGGATAAGAGTAACCACACATAGTGGAAGGTCATACCTTGCTCCTGGGCCTCTCTGTAGTTGGTTAGAAATTTCTCGCGGAGGAATTGTGCCCAATTGAATCATTCCCATTCCGCGAATTTCTTAGCTAACATGATGACCATTGCTAGAACTCCACTGCCTTGACATTTTTTCATTACCTTTCCTCCTAGAAACTGGATAGCAATGCGGACCCCTTTGTCCTGAATACTAGAAATATCATACCCTCTCTGCTTTTTCTCCAACTTGTATTTCTTTTTCATGGCTTCCACCAGCGTCAAGTCACCACTCATGCCAACTATTTCTGTGGGGTCCTTTCCTTCGTAGGGAAGCCGAGTGATCCTATGAATAAGCTCCACCGTGATGGGGATGGGTTTTTTAGCCATAAGTACCCATCGTGCACCAGGCAGAGTAGTTGCCTGATGACCAATATTGTAATGGGGGCCCAATGAAAATATGGAAGTGACAGGAGGTGGAGTAGCCTGACCTCCTCCACCTTTTGTGACCATTTCTATGGCTGTAGTGTCGTAATGGCCCCCTCCGTGCTTTGTTCCATCAACTCACTAGTTTCCAAATGGGGAAACTTCTCATTATCCACCAAGCCCCAGTCTTCAAATTTCATAGTGGGGATGCGGCCAGTCGTTGTTCCTTCGAATAGAACCCCTTTGGGGAGGGACGAGGTTATAAGTGTGTCTTTGAAGGCATCCAAGTCTTTAGGTACCTTGACCCTTCCTTTCCATGGAGGGACATACTTAAGCCATTTTGCGGGAGCCTGTATTGGCGGGATATCTTCTTCCATCTCTTATTCTGGTTCTATTTCTTCAACAAAGGTCAGAGGATCCTCTTCCTTGTCATTGCTCTCAATAGTAACGGTTTTGCCTTTTTCCTCGATCGACAATTTGTTGAATTGTGGATTTTAAGGAGACTTCTGGACCGGTCCTACTACTGGTGGGTTCTTCTTGGTCTGCAAAATCCAAGGTGATTTAGGGATTTCGGTTGCCCCGCCCATCTTAGACGCAGGGCTTTGCATAACGTCCTCGGTTGTGGGTATCGAACGGAGTAGGGATTCTTGTATTTCCTTTGGCAATTCTTGAAACCATGGACTTCCTTTTATGATTGCCTCGTTCATCCTGCACCTGTTTACTTGAACACATAACAACTTAATATGCAAGGGGCTAAAGGGTGTGTGGTAACAAGCCACCTCTGCTTTATATATCTTTTCAACTTCAAATTTAGTCGTGCTCCCTATTCATGGCTCATTAATGCGACTTTTGCAGCAAATCCATTCAGTCCTATGTCTTAATTGCCTGCCGCCTGCTCCTCGGTGTCTTAAGTGGAATATCTTGTCATGAACAATATCTGCAATGGTCACCTTCCATCCTTCCCACGCGACAGCACAGTCCTTAGTACGCGAACACATTCTATGCTTCATACTGGTCCTGCGCCCCATGTTTGAACCGCACAACCTTCCTACAGACTTCTTTATAATCCTATGCCCTCTTTCAACTGTGTAGAGCACTGAGACTGGGCCTCCTACAGATAGTCAGGTGGTCACACCCCTTGTGCGAGTCTTCCTCCTCCCTGCTAGCCCGAGCTGCGAGAACCCTTTGTGTACTTTTGAATCTAGTAGCGCATCGTGTTTTGTGCTCCCTCGTTTAGTAGGGTTTGGTTGCAACCATGATAGCAAGGTCATGACTTTTTCTGGTATTGAGGGCCGGCCAGGTCTGGTCCCCTTATTCTCGCATTTGCGCGGCTCGTTTGTGTGACTTTAATTTTTAGATTGCAGATTTCTTTATCCAACATCACGCTTTGCCTCCTCAGTCGTACCCATTCTTCATTGAGCTCGTGAAGTTTCAAGCTGTTGTGCTGAATGGATTCCTACAACCACCGAATTCCTTTGCCCAGGTCCTCACATTCAGTCTGAATGGTAGGGGTGGTGGAAGGGGACATTCTCTCCACCTTCCTGGGTCCATCATGCCCGATCGTGGATAGGGCCATCCTCGCACACCTTGTTTTGTTTATGGTCCTATAGGTCGGTCGAACCCTTGGTACATGCATATTTAGTTGGGGTAGTGGTTACACAGCATACATATGCCTTCCTTGTCATAGGTGGGTGTCCAAACCATGTCGTCCTTGCTGTGTTCACCATGGAAGGCCTTCAACCTATACACGTATCCGTCTTCTACTTTCTCGCCCATTTCTCCTAAACCTTCCAGATGTATGCCATCCTGGTGCGTGCAACACTCCTTTCGGCACACCATGCTCTATGATTGAAGTTCCACAGTGGTTGACGAAGTCCTCCCCATTTGTTGTGTCATCATCTGCCTGTAGTGTCCTTACGTCGGTTGTCACGTGTCACAATGATTTAATCATCATATTATGGTTTAATGTTGTTACTTCATGCAATCGGTTTTGCCATCGTTCTATCTCCTTATCTGAGTCCGACGTGCAACAACTATTGCGCTCCCATGAGATTCTCCTGTTCGCTATTGGATTCACTCGATCCTGGTCTTGCATCGTTATCTGGTAGGCACAATCTAGTTCATCGTCACTGTCCTCATCGCGCGCAAGTTCAGTGTAGTGTGTTCCTTCGACTGGGTCTAGTGGAACTACTATGCGTAGAGACTTCTTCTTGAATATCATTTTTCATCTCTTCAGGTTGATGACTCCATTCATATCCATGGCCCAGTCTATCCCTAACAATGCAGGGTATGAACTACTGTCATCCATAATTTCTATTACTTCAAAGTCCATCTGTGTACTTACACCTTCAATGTGCATGATCACTCCTTGCAACCTTCCCATTGGTAGGATCTTTTGTTGGTTGGCCATCCATAATTGAATAGAAGATCACTGCAGCACGAGCCTGCCCATGCATTCCCATGTCTATTTTGGTAATACATTCGCACCTGACCCCAAATCCAGGATGACCTGGTCCATCTCATATTCACCAATTTGAGCCATCAATCGCATTTCCCTCCCGATGCGCAAAGCATGCTTTCCTAGTTTCTGGACCACGCGTGGTTCTCCTAACCCTGCGCACCTATTGATTAGCTCTTGTAGTCCCTTAATTGCCTTATTGTCATGTAGCAGCTTCATACATGTCTCCAAAAAGGTAGTAAGCATAGAGGGATCCATTCCCAGCTCTAGTGGATCCCTAATACCTAGAGTAGAGGCTTCTGTGAAGCTCTTTTTAACTTCCTTAGATTTTTGCTTCACATGTTCCATCTCAACATTAGGTTCCTCTGTATGGGCATCGCGAACCTTCACATCTTCTCTGGGCTGTTTCTTCACATCTTCCCTTGTAATTGCACTACTCCTAAGTACCATGTTTATGCTGGGGTCCTCTTTGCACGGTACATACCTCATCATTTGGATATTTTGAGTTGGAGTTGGCTATAGTACCCCATTTTTGTGCATTTGGGCAATCAATGTTGGAAAATCTACTATTTCATGGTCAAACTGCTCACAGTACGAACAAGAGATTCTCGTCGGGTTGGTACAATCACGAGCATAGTGACTTGGCCCTCCACAATTATAACAAATCAGTTGTCCATGCCCTCAACTAAGTCCCATTCCTCCTCTCCCTCATCCGCGTCCTTGGAATCCACCGCGTGGCCCCACGGCTGGATCCAAACCTTGCATTTCCATCTGCATTCGATAGGTAGGGGTCCTCTCCATCATTAGCTCATAGCTTCGACACGTTTGCTTGTCATGACCCACTGATCTACAGAAGTTGCAATATAGTTGTTGCAGAGTCTAGGTATACTTCTACAACAGGTGATAGTTTTCCCATGGTGCGCTTTCCTCCTACTTGAAAAATCACGCACCAGAGTGCGGGTGCTGCACTTGGCCCTGCTTGTACCTCCAACCTCAATGGCATCGGTCCTCCCCCTACCAAATAGTTCGCAAACACAGGGCAGTGATCCTTGTCTTGACCTTGGCCCTTGCATTTGATACACCATACTTCTTCACGCGCCTCGGATCGAGGCACCCTATCTTGCTTCAGGCTTTGCATCTCCAAGCATAGGTTTTGTAGTTGTGCTTGGATTTGTTGAACTCCCAACCCAGGATCTTGTATTGGAGTTTCATACAACCTAATCACTATCTCTAATGCTTTAGCCTCGGTTGACATCTTCTATTGTGACAATGTCATCCTCAGGTGTGGTGCTGCGCATATGTCATCGTCATGTTAGCCTCATAGATCGTTCTCTTCAATCTCTGATTTAGATCACATGATGTCTCACCTGGCAGCATCACGATCTCCGTAAACCTGATAATCGACTGCGTTTCTGATATTGGCCAGCTGAATTCTTTGTTTAATGCATCATGGATCTCTGTTATTCCCACATTCAGATGATCACTAGAGTGATTTATATACCATGTCAACGCGCGATCCTGCAACGCGCTTACAAGAGTAGCCTTTTGATGTTATCATCCGTTATGCCTTGGGCTTCCCATACAACCTTTACCACGAACTAGAACTGATTTGGTTCCTCATTTCCTATGCCTCTAAATACAGGTAACTTGATTGCACTATCTATTCCAACCCTCGGTGGTGGCGGGGGTGGGGTAGGTGAAGATGGGGTTGATGTAGGCGTAGTGGGGGATGGTGTGGATGGCGGCGGTAATAGTGGAATGCTATGATTTATCAACCAAAATGCACTTCTTAGAGAGAACCCTGCAAGCTCCTCCTCATTTTCTTGTGGTAGTGAAATCAGGGGACTATTCTCTAACCCTTCGATCCCTTGACAGCCTCTTCCGCTTCACATTACCTTAGACATCAATGGATGCGCATAACCCGTTTTTCACATAACAACATTTTAATCCAGGTATTCAATGATTTGATATACTTACCCCATGGTTCCTTGAGAAAGCACCTTTTCGCTTCGCTGTAGCTTACAGTTGTATCTATCGCGAACTCAGTGATAAATCCTCCTATTCCCCGATCCAACCAGTGATTTACTACCCATGCGATTTTATCTTCAGATGCTTCTAGCTTGCATACCAACTCTGGAGTCCACATGATGGGCTGATCAATTCTACACCTTCCCTGACTATCAGCTAGCCTCATGATCCACTCATACAGTCCTGTCGAAAAAGATGCGAAGAAGATCTCGTGGATTTCCGTGTATAAGTAGCGATCCAGCCACCTTTCTTCAGATATCTGTGGAGTTTTGTTTTCCTATACTATGAACTCGTGGATCTTTTGATCCAACCAATCTTTAATCTCTTTCTTCGTAGGGTTGCAGTGTTCCGACATCAGACATCCCTTAGGAAGATCTCAGTCCCAGCAACGGAACCATTTGTTGGCTTGTTGGGGCCTGACCTAGGTTCAGAAGTCATTTAGCCAAACAAATCCTGCATTACCGGCCCTTTCGATAATAGTCCATGGAGCACGGACTGAAGTCTCACTCAAGGTAGTATGGGAGGGTGCTGGAACTAGGTTTCCACACCCTAGGGATATCTTGATGGGAACTGGAAGGGTCGCGAACCAATCTACACCCTTGCGCCGCTCTGCACTGCTATCAGTCTTCCGCATAGATCTACTGCAAGGTGCTTCTTAATTCTTATTCTTAATGTGATTATTCTAGATTTTAAGGTCCTTAGCAAGCATTTAACAGTTATAACTAGTGCGCACACCCATAAATCTTACAGATTTGCATTAACATAAACAGAAACATATAGATCCTAACAGATGCATAAACTAGAGTATAAACAGGTCTACAATATTTCAGAACCAACTTATCTTTATTAATGTCTTTTTTTCAGTACAATCCACTTCCTGCCCTGTGCGCACAACTGCAGGGGTCTGTGCACATAGCTGCAGGGGTCCGCGCACATAGCTGTAGGGGTCCGCGCACACAATTGCAGAATCTACCAGGCCTCTGCGCACACAGCTGTGGAGCCTCTATGTAACCACTAACGCCCATGACTCCGACTTGCAAACTTATAGCGAATATTGTTTTCACCAACCCATAACACATCAGATCTATTTAAAACACTACCTCTATCCTTAGATCCTCGCTCTATTTATACATTCCCATGGTCTGCGGACCATGGGCAGGCCAACTCACTTTCTATTTTCTTACATTATTTTTGAGTGGACAACCCTTTGACTTGACTCATTACAATTCTCGCACCGCACACTTCGCAAAGATTTTACCACAATCTTTAAGCCCCAAACCCATTACACCAGGCCTCTGCTACCCAACATGTATCAAAGAATTTGCCATAAAAAACATTATTATATTGACATCAATGAAAACCTATATTAACAATCTCCCCATTTGTCATTGATGGAAATATTCTTCTTCTCTCCCCCTTTAACATCAATGGCAAAGGTGTGCACAAGGACTCCCCCTGTTGAACTGCTCCTCTTGTCAAACTGCTCTCCCTGTCATGGTGCTCTTCTTATTTCTCAATATAGAAGGATTATTGTCTGTATTATTTTGCCTCCATAGTCAGATTTAAGAGGTCTTCATAGTCCGAAACAAGAGAGAAAACCACTGAAATTGTCTTTCTCGCTATCTTTCTTCAAATCTGAGTTCCTCTGTATTTCTGTGCTTCTCCTTAAGTCACTTCCATTCAATATTTTAACATTATTGCATTCGGATGAGATGGTGAGAGATTGTGCCTCACTATTGCTATTTTCCAAAGTGACCAACATTAAACTGAGCTTATATTCGACTGTGCAACATTCTCCTTTCTATAGTACTTTTGATGAACCATTTTTCCTTGTGTTGTAGTAAAAGTTTCTACAAGTTATTTCTACTAGTAGATTTGACATCCAATCTGTGACTGTCTTTTGATTTTTTTTACTGATTGGTAGATTTTTGCAAATGCTTCAGTTTTGTTAGATGCTTCAAGCTTCATTCCCAGATGTATCTGTTTGTTTGAAGGTTTCCTCTATTTGTGTCCATAATTTACCCGTTCTCACATCAAATCCCTGAGTCGAAATATTCAACTTCTGTAATAAAAACAACATAGTTATTTTCTTATTAGCATTAGATGGCCTTCTTCTTCTCTAATTCTTGCTTAGTGATCAAGTGGAAAACATCTTAAACAACAATCCATTGGATATAGAGGAGACCATGTTCTTTCAAAGGAGTGTTCCTAAGAAATGATCTATCAAAGAATGATTGTTAATATGGTTCATAAAGGATTTCATAAGGACCCTTTCATGGATAGCTTCTGCAATAATGATCA
The DNA here is from genome assembly GCA_000404065.3 of Pinus taeda. NCBI lineage: Eukaryota > Viridiplantae > Streptophyta > Pinopsida > Pinales > Pinaceae > Pinus > Pinus taeda. The sequence continues at coordinate 520,358 of APFE031621447.1, forward strand.
AGACTCAAAAGCTCCCCCTAACTATATGCATGGTCTCTTTTTGGAAGAATCCCATCATCAAACACTTAGAATATCAAGGATATCTTCATCGCGTCAACAACATGTGTTATTGGCTAGAGAGTTTAGGAGATTTTTAGATTTTATTTGCTTTCTTCTCCATACTTGTGTAATTCTCTTCTCTGGCATGGTTCTAGCTTGTGTAGGAGCCCAAGTCAAGTTAAAATCATGTGCCATATGACCAATTTTGTGACACTTGAAGAATTCTATGTTTTTCATGAATAAGAATTCATGATTTCTTCCTGAAAAATTTCTTCTCGGAGATTGTTGGGGACCATAATGTCTATCTTTGTGACAAGCCCTACAATCTTTTTCCATGTCTCCAAAGTTTGTACAAGCATAACAATAACCAAAAAATATACTTTTGTAGCTGGGATAAGAAGATATCCTTGATGTACTTTTGAAGTCTTTCTGCCTTGAGATTCTTTGATTATAATAATTGCTTCTTGCATCCGTGACATCATCTACATTTCTTCTTGGAACGAGACTTCCTTCATTGTTGCCTTGACTCTTATCTTTGCCTTTGCTGGAACAGGGAGGATCAATATTTCTTTCTGGATTTTTCACATAATTGTTGTTTGAAGCATTACTATTCTTGCTTGAGGATTATCCTTCATAGCCAAGACCTGATTTATCAAGGGGAGACCTTTGATGACATGGGATGTCATCTAGGGTTTGATAACTTTTCAAGTTGTTATTCAGAAAGTCAACTTCATTTTTAAGAAAGACAATTTCTCCCTTCATTTTATTGCATTGTTCATCCTTCTTCGATATAATGATCTCCATTTCTTCCTTCATCTTGGTTTCTTCACATGATTGGGCCTTAGAGAATTGATTTCTGATTTTAACTTGGTGATGTCATCATCCTTTTCTTTTAGTTGGCATATCATGGTGTTTCTCTCCTTTTCTGCTTCATCAACTTGTTCTTCTATGAATGTCAAAGCTTCCATCACCTTCTCAGCTCCTTATGCTTGTTTCCTTGCTTCTTCTAGTTGATATCTAAGGGAGGAGACCTCTCCCTTGTATTGACTAATGTCTGCTTCAAGTTTGTTCAAGCTCTTGTGCCTTTGTTCAAGGTGGCTTGACAAGGTATCTTCTTGTTTATTTGCCTTATACAATTTATTTCTCATAGATATGACTTCTTCATGATGCTTTCTCTTGTTTTGATGAAATTATTCCTTAATCTTGGCGAGATCCTCATCTCTTTCTTCTACTTGAAGCTTGACAAGGTCAAATTCCTTCCTTGTCTTATCCTGGTCACCAACTTACGCTTTCTTCTTAAGTTCCTCATTTTTGTTTTTCAAATTGCTAATCTCTTCTATGGAAGCCATAAGTTTAATGAGGATATTTTCTTCAAAATATTCTTCATTTTCTTCATCTTCTAGATCTTCTTTAGCCTTGATGTTATCACTCTTATCTTTAGCTTCCTTGATGGGCTCTGGATTTCCTTCTTGTTTTCCATCATTTGCTTAACTAGAGTTCATTGTCAATGCTCCGTTTGAATGAAGATCATGAAGTTTACCCCATATGCCTTTTTCTGACGAACATTTTTAAAAATTGGCCTTCGTAGAATCAGGTAGCCCATTCAAGATTGCTTTCATTGATCATGTATTATGTTCCTTGGATTCTCCATCCATCATGCTATTAGCAATCATCAATTTCTATAATTCAATACTTTGAGTCTTTAATAAATTCCTCATTCTTGCTTCCCATATATCAAAGTTTCCATTGAACATTGGAGCCTTCACAAATTGATTGACTTCAATTTTGATGGTTGAGGGAGACACATTTTTAGGAGGATTGGAGAATTTCTTTCTTGGTTTCGCCATTTGTGTTGTAATGATCAACCTTCAAGATGTTATGCTTTGAGTGAAGCTACTGACTCT
>APFE031621447.1:523710-543038 GCA_000404065.3 Pinus taeda
TATATGCATTTTGCCAATAAATGAAACGGCCTGTTCATTCATGGAGGGGATGACTTGTGCATGAGGTGGTATATTAAAATATATCAGAGGGCCTTTTTTTAATATTCAATCAATTATAACTTAGCCTTTTTACAGAAATCACATTATAGGAGAGGCTATACCCATATTATAATAGAAGTTTGGCGGTCCCCATATGCCACGTCACCGCTAATTGTAATCACAACTTTTCAGAACTACACAATATATCAGAGAGGCCCTTTTTAATATTCACAAGGCTTATATGGAGGTTCCACATGCCACGTTATTAATCGCAATCAAAACTATTCGAAATCCCGTAATCAAAAATCTTAACATCACCGATGTAGCATGGACGATATTCATACTTCCGACGAAACATACACGATATGCATACTTATGATGAAACATACATGATATAATATTAAACAATAGTTAATAAATCTGTTGGGTTCATAACTTCATCGCAATTTGTGATCCATCGGGTCTATTATAATCGGTGGTTCAAAGTCGATGCCCTTATCGCAATTGCAAGTCCACAATACTATCACAATCAACAGTTTGGTCGTGTCAACTCCTAAGATTTGTGATATGACTCCCAATGAGGTAGACACAATATAACATAACGATGTATTGTAATGGTTGGGCGGGTCCGCAATACACATATCACAATTGGCAGATTTGGGGTGGTGATACATAATAAACTTTATGGTTTACGATTTGTGATAGATTTAATATTGTATTAAGGCATATTGCAATGGAACCATCGGGTTCACAATACATATGACAATCAGAGGATTTGAATGTAACAAGGCTTTAAGACTTGTGACGTGGTGGATGCAATATTGTTTAGGGTTGTTACCATAACTTGTTTTGGGTCTGTAGTAATATCGTAATCACAGGTTTTGTGCGGTGGCATATAATAAATTTGTCGATAAAGCATCAATATAAGTTGTAGATGTGTTTTGTGGTCTTTACTATCAACTCATCTGTTATGGATTCTCTTTCAATAACTCTTCTTTGATGGCTTCCAATAAACTGATCCAATAGCTCTACTATTTTTATTATGTTTGTATATATGTATTTAATCCACTTGGATCTTCCATCTCATCATATCATCATTGATTTGAAAATGAATTCTTAAACAACTCTTAAGGTATTACAGACTCATGTGCATGGATATGCCTATGTTACTTTATGTAATGGATTGATAAGATTTCAAAATACATAGACAATGAAGAAATAAAAGATCATAATAGACAAACACATATAAACACAACAAGTTTAATAAGGAGTTCACCCAATACTCCTGGGCTATATCTCCTGGTCCAACCTTCAGTGGTGACCTCCCTATTATATCCTCAGAATAGAGTTTTACAAAAATATGAGCTCAAATTGAGTCTCAACACACAATAGATACAACAAAAATAGTTTTGCTAGAGCTTCTCAAGCCTCTTTGAGTACACATACTCTCTCTATCACTCTCTGTCTCTATCTTTGCTCTGTCTCAGCACTGCTTGCCTTTGTCTTCTATTTTCTATGGCTTTAAAGACACTCGGCACTGCTTGTTCATTTCTTCTTCTCATCTTTCTGTCTCCTGGCCTCTATCCGCTCGAATCCCTCTTCTAAGAATTAGCAATCATGGCATAACACCTTTAGGGGAGGTGGCCACTTGTTCTGCAACAGATCAGTACATCAGGCCTTTGAAATCCTTGATTTGGCCATTATTTTTTTACATAGATAAATACATTCAAAACTGTGAAAATCCACCAAAACATTGTTCATTCGGACTTCAAATATTCGTAAATGCACCCTATTCTCCCATCAGGTCCGCCTATAAGTCACTCTCGCATGTCGCAATGGCCTATCCCTTTGTATTTTAGAAATACATTAAAACGTTGAAAATACTGCAAAAATGGCTTATGACGGACTTCCGATATTATGCAACGATATTAATAAACCCTCTCAGGTTCAGTTTCATCACATCAGTGTTGTTTCTTCTTGTTTTGCTTAATTAACAAAAAACACAAATATAAAGGAATTTGTTATTTTCTAGAACTCAAACTATATCATTTTTTTTTATAATGTTATCAGGTCTATCGATCACATCGCGCGCACGCGCACGTGCACACACACACACACACACATATACACACATATCTCCCCACTCCTCTATATTTGCTGATTGTGCTATCGCGATTCAACTTGGGCCGTCGATCTGCGTGCTTTATTGACGGTCCTCGTTGACCTGCGCTAATTGCGATCACATATCCTATGTGGTCTTTGCCGATATCCACCGATTTCCACTATTGATTGCGATTTGCTGATCGAATCTGTACCATTGATTAGCCAGATCCAACGACTCCTATGCATTCACTGTTCAAGCCTCTGATACTATGTTTTTCAATGTTTTCTCTATGCTTTTTCCTCCCGATAGTGTAATCCGACTTTTCTAAGGGTTCTTCCCCTGCGATTGTTTTGATCTTTTGAATGATTTTTGAAGACTTAGCAAGTATTTAGATCCATTTTGGATCAATCATATATCAAACATTCATCACTATGATCATTATGATCAATGGGCATTAATAGACAACATCATGTATCAAATAATTTTCCATCACAAACACTGCTATATTGACATCAATGACAACTTAGATTAACAAATCTTCCCCACCAACATAGGCTTGCTCACCATAGCCAAGCCTTCTCACTCCATCATGGAATAATTCCTCTCTGCCTTAGACAATTTTTGACTCACATATGTAATGGGGTGATCAATATCCCCCTCTCTTGGTTGCACTAAGACAACTTCCAAAGCTATGCACGATGCATCCATATGAACGTGGAACTCCATGTTCCAATTTGGAAACACCAAGATTAGCATAGTGACCATTTTTTCCTTCAGGATGTCAAGACTCTTTTAACACTCATCATCCCAACAAAAGGTGGCATATTTATTTAGTAATTTCTCCATCGATGCAGTGATCTGCGCATATGCCTTAATGAACTTTCGGTAATACCCATTGTGTCCAAGAGTTGTGCATAGCTACTCCACATTCTTCGTCGAATCCAAATTGATAATAAAAATGATTTTTGAAGGGTCCACAATCAGCCCTTACTTACAAATGACATGCCCTAGTAAAATTCCATAAGGTACACAAAAAATACACTTCTTCAAATTCAATGAGATTTGATACTTTCCACAAATATCCAACATCAAGTGTAGGTTGGAGACATGATTTTTCAACAGTCTAAAGACTGTCCAGTCATCAAATTAAACCTCCAGAAACTTGTGAATGACTTATTTAAACATTGTGATGACAACCCTTGAAAATATTGCCATTGCATTCTTCAACCCAAATGACATCACTGTATATTGAAAGGATTCCCATTCAGTATCCAAAGTGGTCTTACTTCTATCCTTCGGCACTATCTTAATATGATGGGACCCCGAAAACCTATCTATAAAGGAGTAGGCCTCCTATCCTCCTACATTTTCCAAAACTTCATCCCTGAACGTTGTTGGGAACAAGTCATGCACGCATGCGTCATTTAACTTCCTTAAATCAACACAGATCCTTATTTTTCTCTTAGTATTTTTATCCTGCACTATAATTGGGCTCACCCATTCAGATTCTTCCATAGGTTCGATTATGCCAGATGTGACCATATTCTGAAGTTCCTCCTTTACCTTCTCCTTATATTTAGGGTTGAGCCTATATGGTCGTTGTTTTACAGGCTTCACATCTGGCTTCTAAGTGATTTTCATGATGCCCAGGTCTCCCAAAATGCCTTTTAACTGCGTGAATTTAGTTGGAAACAACTCCTGATACTCATGCAGTAATTTGACAACCTTTCCTAATGTATCCTCATCCCAGTAATATCTTATGCACATGAACTTGGGCTCCACCTTTGAGCCTATATTGACCTAATTCGTCTTAACACGCTGTGTTACATTAAGTATTTCAACATATGCTCCTGCCAGTTCATGTTATCCTTATGACTTAGGAATATTAATGTTGCGTGGATCTTCCTCTCCCTCCTCAGTGGTCATATTATAACATCCAAGTGTGTGCTACAACTGCGTGTTCCAGTTAGGCTATACCCAAGTCGTTGTCTCATCAAGTGTCTGGAAAATTGTAGCTCTAATTTCTTAAAGGGCATCATTGAAAACCATCTTCAAAGCTAAAGGTCAATATAAAATTTTTCTTCAGATCATTCCAATCGGTGGTACCATGGCACAGATCTATTTCAAGATACTAATTCATCAGTATCGCCTCCAAAGTGTGAAAAAATACATGTACCCATTCTAGTCAAGGTCTTCGCCCCATGCCTTAGTCCAATGAGACAAATGATCTCGAGGATCATCCTTTCCATTGTACTTCTTGATGATCCTTATGTTTGCATGAACAAACTTGAGCCTCATCAACCTTCGGTACTCCCTCCAATCTCTTATATTATCCTTATGTGTGCCCCACGAGCACACAGGTGTAGCCTTCAAAGCTATATCCAAGGCTTAAAATCACTATTCTTCTGGTAGATCCCTTTAAAATTTGTCTAGAAATAAGCTGACATCACATATCCCATCATGATATGGAAAATTACGTACCTCTTTTGATATGCAACGAAGATATTTTGTCATTCTATTACAACGCATAGTAGAAACTTCGTGAAAACGATTCTTCTAATTCTCCAATTCTTCATCTGATTCTAAATTACATGAACTGTCCTTCTCCTAGCTTATCCATCCATTTGCAATGGGCTTGATCCAATCCTCATCTCATGCAGTTAACTTGTAGATGTGGTAAATATCTTCATCACCATATTCTTCACGGATAATTTCTGTATATCATGCTCCTTCCAAGGAATCTAAAGGAACAATGACCCTGGCACTATTCTTTTCAAATACCATACTTCTCCTTTTTAGATTGATTATGGTGTCCATATCAAAATCCCAATCAAGTATGACTAAAGCTAGATACATATTACTATCATCCACAATATCAATAACTTCAAATTCCTCCATCATGATTTCTCCTTCAAAGTCTACAACAAAACCCTGTAAGCGACCCATCAGGATAATCTTCTGCTGATTGGCCATGTGCAGCTAAATTGGTGACCATTGCAGCTTTGGTTGCCCCATCCACTCCCAAGTATACTTTGGTAATATGTTCACATTCGATCCCAAGTCCAGAATTACTTGATCCATTTCAAATTCACCATTTTGCGCACTTAATCACATTTCCCGCCCATTTCTCTTCTTATTTTTGTTGACCTTGTACTGCGCATTATTCAAGATGTGGCTTATATTTACTAGCAAAATTGTCGATTAGTTCTTGAAATCCTTCCACTAATTTCTGGTCCCTTATCAAATTCATACATGTTTGCAGAAAGGACTTCAAAATGATCGAATTAGGGTTCTCCATCACAGTAACTACTTCAGGAGCATTATTCCTTAGTACTAGTTGTGTTTGTGTCCTTGATGTCGAAGCTTTTGGGCCCATGAAACTTGTCTTTTCCTTAATGAAAGTTTCCTTCTCCTTTTGCAGATCGAACCCAATTATCTTCTCTCCTGGCTTCCTAACCCATGTATCTGCCACAAGCCTTTTACCCTCTAGTCTATGTTCTTCGGTAGCCGCACCATTTTGTGTCACTATATTAATGCTTAGATCATCCTCGCAGGGTTCGGATCTCATCATTTGTAAATTTTGCATAGGCTGTTGATTCTTCTTTTCCCGCATCTTAGCCATTAAAATAGGGCAATCCTCTATCACATGGTCAATTTGTCTACAATACTTACAGGAAGGGTGAGAAGGGTTCTGACAATCCTGCACAAAATGTCCAGCTTCACCACAGTTATAGCATATGATCTGACCCCAACCTCATGCAACGCCTCCTCCTCAACCACGCCCTTGACCTTGAAATCCTCTGCAGGCTGCAGGTGAACCATGATCTTCATGTGCGCGGAATTCAACTTGCATTATGTATGTTAGAGTTCGATCCATCATGAAATCATAGTTGCGACAATTCTTCTCATCATGTCCTATTGATCGACAAAAGTTACAATATAATTTCCTTGGTGACTGCACATATTTGTGTAACAAATAACAGTGATTAGTCGGGTGCTATCCTGTAACTCAAAAAATACTACAACATATGTGTGGTCTGGTACTTGATCTAGCACTAGGCTTTGGCTTCAAAGGATTGGGACCTCAGCTAGCCAAATAATAGGATGGATAGGAAACTGGTCCTTATAGTGACCTTCCACTTTATGCTTTAGACACCAAAATTCTGAGTGTATATCAGACTGAGCTTCCTTACCTTTCTTCAAATCTTGTAGTTCCATATGAAATATTTCTACTTGGGACTGTATCTATTCAACCCATATGTGAGTGTCTTGTACCATGAAGCTTCTAACTTCATCACGATTTCCAATGGTTCAGCCTATGTCCCCATCTTTTTCCGTGATAGTGGTAATTTGAGGTGTGGCAATAGTGTAGCTATATACCACTCTTTGTACTGTTCATCAGAGATCTGGAAGTTGACTTGTCCCAGCAAACATTTTAACCTCTGATCTACATCCCAGGTAGTCTCATTGACAACTTGCTTAAGTTCTTTTAATTTGTAATGCATTGTGACTGCGACTTGGGATTTTTAAACTCCGCATTTGGTTTGTTCTTTGTCGCAGCTAGTGAATCAGTTGGATTCATCGTATTGTACTTGATATAACATGACAACACTCTATCTTACAATACTGTAACAACATGCACTTCCTTCATATCTTCGTCATTGATCTGCTATGCTTTCCACACAAATTCTGTGACAAACCAAAATTGATTAGGATCCTTTGATCCCTAACCCTTAAAAATAGACATCTTTACGGCATTAGCCATGTCAAATAGTTGTTGTGGAGGTGGAGTGGATGGATGAGTAATCCCAAAAGGGCCTTAAGTTTCTGACTACACCACACCTCTAGGTGTACTAGGGTTGCTCCTTTCTTCTTCGCTTTCTGATTCACCTAATAATGGTCTGTACTCACCCTTAATAAATTTGTCACGGTCTACTTTAAATCTTTTTCTGCTTCGCGTAGATACAATCTGGCTTCTTTTAAACATCAATCTATAGGCATAACAACCTTTTCACATGATAGCATCTTAATCTAGAGCTTCAAAGAATTCAGATACTTATCTTGTGGACCTTTGAAAAATCAGCGTTTAACTACGCCGTAGGATACTGTGAAATAAGAAAGGAAATGAATAAAATGGATTAACAAGTGTAGTTGTAGATCAGGTAATTGCCCACCCACCCCCCATGAGAGAACAAAAAAAGTAAATAGATATAGGTGATATTTGCTTAAATAGATTAATTATAAATAAATGAATTAATTGCGTGGTATGCTTAGTATTAACATGGAAATGAAAATTTTTCTTGTTGTCGATCCATGAATTACACCTTATCAGTTCACTCTCAAGGAACTAATAGGATATAATGCATATAGTCTAGCAAATGTGAAGTAAATCCATAAAATTCTGCTCGTGATTAGAATTATGATGCATAGCACTATTGTGTCAATTGCGAATTCAGTAATAAAGCCTTCGAGGATGCTATCGATCTAGTAGTCAAAAACTCTTGCGAACTTATTTTTAGAGTTATTAAGTCGCTTAATCAGCTCTGGAGTCCACACAATAAGATCATCATGTTTTCAATAGGGTTCATTTGCAGCTAGCTTTGAAAGCCACTCGTGCATCTCGTTAGCGAATGATGTGAAAAAGATCTCATGCTGTTCTGTATATATATACCTATGTAACCACTTTTTTGTCGACTGTCGTGAATTTATTCTTTCCTGTGTGGAAAATTTGTGCAAGGTATGATCTACCCAATTTTGGATCTCTTTTCTAGTCGATCGCCACTTTACACATCCCTCCGATACATCTTGGTCCTAACAACATAATCATTTTTTGGATTCAGAGGCTTTGACCTAGGTTCATTGTTAGCTGCGCTAACCAACTAAACCCATACTACTGGCCCTTTTAGAAATGATCTATGTAGTGCAGACTGCAGTTTCACCTGAGGGAATATTTGGGGATGATAGAATCAATTTTCTCCATCAATAGGGGTTATGTAGTGTGGCTATAAGGTTTCTATCAATTTAGGGCTTAATTCGACCTTCATGAACCGTTAACCTTATTGCAATAGTCGTAAAGTGTTTCCCTACTAAACAAACTTGAGAGCTATGCGTAACTAGTCTAACATCTATTATTCATCATATAAAACAGTATTTGAACCTTCGCGATGCAATTACAGATGAAATGAAAAAAAACCATAAACATGCTAAAACACTGGAACTATGCAAACATAAGAAAATACACAGATATGTTGGGTGTGGAGCCTGATTATCTCCTATATTCAAAGGTTTCAGCCATATGTATACCCCAGGAAGACTGTACACCCGTCCACACGGGGGGGTACAGGGGGGCTAATCCCCCCTGGCTAGGGGGTCTAGGGGCTAGCGGTCCCTTGGTAGGGGTTCGAGTGTAGCGCCCCTGAAGCTAAAAATAGATGTAAAATTGCCTTGTAAAAGTCTAGCAATTTCTAGTCAATATGGGCCGTTCATTAGGCGGATGATCTGATGGTAGAAGTTATGTTTAGTGTAGGGTTTTTTTCCCTAGAAGGCAAGCCCTCACTATATATGAGGGAATTGTATTGTGTATATGTAGATTTGTATTCTGAGTGAGGAAGAGAAAGGAGATTGAGAGAGAAGAGGGAGTTACAACGGATCTATTGTAGGTTGTATCTCTTCAGTTTGTTGGATACTATAATAAAAGAAGGACTGGCTGTTTCTTCATGGATGTAGCCCAAACTGGGTGAACCACGTATATCCGTGTCTCTCTTGTTTTATGTATTTTTTCTATGTTTATATTTCTGCATTATTTTATGTGTTCCATTGCTATGTAATATATATTTTCTAACAAGATCTATTTCAAATTTTTCTTTATTAGTTCAAGTCCACAGATACAATCCTTCTGACCCTGTGCACATGGTTGCAGGGGCCTGCGCACACAACTGCAGACTTACCAAGGTCTCCATGCACATAGCTACAGGAGCCTTCCCCTTCATTCGAATATAGAAATATCTCATAATTACATACTCAAAAAAATATCATCTCAAGAAATAATTTCCTTAGAATTTCTAAGACATCCCTTTATATATAATTTACCCTTACAATAGAATGGTCTGCAATCCATGGGCAAAGCTCAAAATATTCTACTTAATCCCATCCCTTTACAAAATAAGGGGCTTTGACCTACCCTAAAACCCCTTTGACTCCTAGAAATCTGCTCGAATTACGCTCTGATCCTCAAAATGTGGAGACTTTACATGACTTAGATAAAACTTATACTTAGGGGACCCCTGCCCAACATTCACCCAGATATGCCCCCATAGGCCCCCTAAAAATGCCAAAATAGACTGCCACGGGCACTCTATACCACCACATCATGTTGACATCATCTGCCACGTGTCCTTATTAGAGCCAATTATGTGCCACCACTTGTAGCTTATTGTTGGGTCCCTATAATACTAGTGATTCCCCCATTACTATTGTAGTTGTATCCATTATTAATATTGTTGTGCTCGTATTGTCCCCATGTTGTTATTACTGTGCCCCACATAATCCCTCTATTGTTATTTTTGTGCCTTTATATTATTATTGTTAGCTTGGCTTGGTTATATTGTGATCCCTTAGACTCCTATATATAGAAATGAGGTTTTTTCATTTGAATCATCCAAGAATTGTCCATTTATGTAATGTAAAGGAGGTTGCCCTCTCAAAGAGGCTGAATTCTAAGGCATTTATCTCTCTTTTCTATCTATTTGTGAGCTAGTTTCATAACATTTGGTATCAGAGCTTTGGATTCTAGGGTTTCGCTGCCCCAAATAGGTTATCGTGGCATTTTCGCTATAACTTTTTTTTGCAACATTTCAAAAGCAAAAAAAAAACCATTTGAGAAGAAATTGCACTGAACCATGGGTCTGAATTTCAGAGCTTTTCACGCTATATTTGCGAAGACATGATTTGAGGAAGTTGGTCTTTTTGTAAACTCCTAAATTACATTCCAAATAGGTGAACTTGGGAAAATAATCATAATTTTTGTTTTGAGCATCAGATTGAAATTTCATAAGAAGTTATAGAAAGAAGATGGACTGTAGTTTCCTGTATATATTTTTTAGACCCGAAGGTAAAACTAGTGACACATGGCACTTCATACAAGTTTACTCTTTTGAAAAGGTATATAATCACGTCATCTTGGGAGATTTTGCATAACTCTTTCTTGGAGAATATAAATTTGGTCAGACTGGTGACATTGGAAAGAGGACACAGAGGGCTACTGCAAGTCACAATTTCAGAACTAGAAGATCTGAAATTACAGAGATACATCAGCTTCAATAACGAGTGCCTACAAAGTGAAAAAATGTGTGTATTTTTTTTAAATATTTGCATAAGCTTGTTTGAAAAATTAGTTTGAAGGAATTCAAAGGGAATAGTGAAGCATTATTATCGGTAATTGATACCTCGAAGAAAGAAAATGGAAGCACCTTGTAAACAACCTGAAAGATGTAGCATGACTCATGAAGAAGAGGAAGAAATGTTAGATGATATATCAAAATTACGAGACCAAGTGCAACAAATGTCACTCTCACAAAAGGTAATAGAAGCTAATATAAATGGCGTGGAATCTAAGATAAAGGGTGTGGAAGCTAAGATGAATGGTGTGGAAACTAAGATGGATAGCATGGAAGCTAAGATGGATGGCATGGAAGCTAAGATGGAAGCTAAGATGGACGACATCGAAGCTAATATGGAAGCTAAGATGGATGGTATGAAAACATTGTTACTAGAAAGGCTTCCTAAGGAAACAAAGGTAGGAGAGGAAACTCATAATGAGAACAAAAGGAATGTTAATCGTGATTTGAAGAATGACAACATGGAAGATTTGAAGAAAGACATTGAAGGATTAAAGGAAGGTTTGCCAAAGTTGCTACAAGAAAGGCTTCTTAATGGCGAAAATGTTGTAGAGGAAACTCACGATGAGAAAAAAATAAATGATAATCATGTTTTCATAGACTCTAACAATGGAACAAAGACCCACCATGTTCCTGTTGATGCCTTGAAAATCGCTGCATCAACATCGGGGAAAACCATCCAGTCTAGACCTTAAAGGTAGCTCCTTTTCCATTTGGTGTGGTGGCTCCGACTGGATATAATGGGACCATTTTCCCAATGATTTATAAATGGGATGGATAAGTGATTGATTTTCTAATATATAATGGGAATGATGGATAATTTATTTTAAAATGCAACAATTTGAATAACTAATCTATCCCGGGAAGTCTTTCTCTTAGTGCAATTTTTGATAATTCTTATTGACAAGTAGGCATATAGATGACTCTACTTATAAATAAGAATATTAATTCATATGATAATTACTTTGTTCAAGTATTTGAACAAAGTAATAATTAAAACGATATCGCACTATTCTTTATATATCGTTGACCCACATATGCATGAAAAATAACAACTCTTAAACATTCAATAATGATAAGTCAAAGAATTACTGTGAAAGCATATACATATATCAATAATAGAAAAATGAATAATGCTAGTTCATATAAAAGCATGAAGGAAAAACACAGATATTAGTACCATATGTATTTGAGTCTCCTCTGATATGAATCACATTTTGATCCCGTCTTTCAACTTGGAAATACTTTTACAAGAAGGAATAGTGCATATCACATAAAAGTATTTTCATTAAAACTTAGAATTCAGGTCTAGTTTTATAAAAAAATATATATTAGAAGCACAATAGTGCAACTTCTGATCCGAGTATTAATACAAAATTTGAGGACCCTTTCTAAAAACATGGAAGGGTATATAAATAGTGTCTAAACTAACAAACTATGAAATAAAAATGTTATGTGCTGGTATAACCAAATCACAAAAATTGTGACAATCTTCTTAAAATAGGCATGTTGTAGTCGGTCAGAATGGTTCACTGTTTTGGCTGACTATCTTGTGACTTCAGCTGGAAAATGGTGAGCATCGGTTGCAGTTCTAGTGGATGACTCATGCGCGAATGCAACTGGGCAGTGTATGTGGCATCATTTATTTCAGGAATCATATGACCGATTGCATCGATGAGGCATTTCATCATTGTTCGCTGACTATGTGGTTTAACAAGGAAGAACCAAAAGGTTTCCTGTGTTAAAGTTTGAATGCTTGCGATTAATATTTCCCTCTGCTCTAGCTCCTGTTTCCATGTCTGTTCTAATGCTTTCACCGATGGAAGTTTCCTTGGAGACCACTCTGAAATTAAATTTGATAAATAAAGAGTATCATTAATCAATTCCACTAGATTGTTTGTTGCTAATTTGCATCTTGATGTCTCTCTTTCTTCTTTCATCAATTGAGATTTCCATTTAACAAATAATATTTCTTTATGCGATTCCAAAATTTGTGGTAGATTAGTAGCTTTTCCTTCTTCAATTTCTTGCCAAGAGAGAAATTCTGTTAATCTTTCATCTGCTTGTTCCAATTTTAGTCTCACATCAACTGATTTATCAGTCATAGATGATGAAATTTCACATAGAGGAAGAGTGAGAGATATTATGACACAATAGGCTCAATTGCTTAGATAATTCCTTGGTGATTTGTAAAGCCTCCAATCTAAATTCTCCCACTTGGGGATATTCTTTGAATCTTTCTATTTGCAGTGATAGTTGAGCGATTTGTTCTTCTTTTGATTTGATCAACTGTTCATTTAATGACCACAACTTGCTTGATGCTTGGGATAGTTCTTGTTGCTTCTAAATTGCATGTTGATCAATCCTTTGTTTTTCTTTGAGCAATTTATCGTTCAATTGATCATTGGACTTCTTCTGTGCTTCTAACTGCTATTCCAACTGCTCTATCTTCTAGTACTTCTCTTGTACCTGTGTTTCTAGCAAAATGATTGCTTGGTCCTTTTCCTTGAGAAAGTTATTTATCTCTGATGCTTTATCTATTGTAGCCGCTGTGTATGCTCCAGCATATTGAGAAAGTTTAGTAAGATCTTCATAAGGATTAACCTCTTCTCTCCATACCACATTTATTATCTCCATTTGTGAAGGCAAAAGAGGAGATTGATCAACTTTCCTCTTTTTCCTTTGTCTCTTGATTACATCCCTATGCTTAGGGTTGTAGAAGTCATCCAAATGTGGTATTTCTTCTACATGTAGAACAATTTGATCGGATGGATTCTAGGGGATTATCTTGACTTTCTTTTGAGTCATGGGTGGGCCGCTAGTTCCTTCAGCCAAAACTGTATTGATTGCTGATTTCTAACCAGTTGTCACCTTGGGTGTGCTGAATCCTTGTAGGCTCTTAGTATTACTGGTGATAGAATCAAATTGCTGCCATTATTTAAGAAATTTGGGATCAACATAAATTTTTGAATCAATGAGTTCACTGCTTTTTCCTTGTCCCTACTCTTGTTCTAGAAATTTTTCTTTTTCAGGGATCTTCTCCACTACAGGAGTATTATCGACAGCTCTCTGTTTAGTTTGACTTGGTGGTTGAATTGTAGGGGTTGTAGCTAATAGGTCCAAAGGCAGAGTTTGCAACCTATGGTCTCTGAGCCTATTGAATGTTTCTAACCCTTCTTCTTCATACATGTTCCTGGCCAATCCTTTAACTTGAAAAAATGTTTCGGTTGAAGCAAATAAATCATCAAAGTCATCTGCTTTATGATCGAATTTAGCAAGCTTAGCTTGAGCAGTGACATTAAGGGCGACCTTTCTTGGATCATATTTCCTGTTCGAGATGGTGGCAAGGTTCAGCATTTGAATCTTCTATGCCTCTTTCTCTGCATGCTTGTAGTCATGTAAGGTGAAAATGCCACATCGTAGGGGGAATATAGGCCACGTCTATTTCTTTGAATCCCTGAGGGTTCTTGATATCCCTTTGACTGTTATCTGATAATCTATTTCCCATGCTAAAAATTTATCGGGAACATATAGGGGGAGAACATGGGGTTTAGTTAGACTGCCAAAAAGCCTCACATAGGTAAATTTATCCTCTCCAAACTAGCTACCTACTGCTGTTAGGTCAATTTATACTTCCTAGGATATCCTGGGGGTAGGCTTATTTAAAATAGAATAATATACAGGTAAAACAAAGCCATTACAAATTCTGTACAGGTGATTTTTATAGTGTGCCTTCCATAACTGCTTGTGGTAAATATGAATTGGATTCGGATCTTGGGGTGTCCATTTCCATCCGAGTACTAGGTATTTAGAATTAAAACAAATAATATTTAGAATATATGCACTGTAGTAGAAAGGAGGAATGATATGGGAAGTTGTATATGCATTCTTTCTGTATTCTAATATCTCAATGGCTAGTCTATTAGACAAAATATTTTCCCAATCCATATCATAACCATTGATCGCTGCTTCCACTAAGGGGACCATCTCTATAGTGAATTTGGCAGAATCATGTTGTCCCCACAGTCTACACATCATTACTCCAGCATAACAATAAGGAGAAGCTAATGAGTCAACATAGTACTTATGCGTGACTAGTGCTTGTGTTTCTCTGGGAAATGCCTCCATTGCTTGATTGGGTCTGACTCCAAGTTGTTTTCTTTTGCAAATGCTTCTAGGAATGCCTTGTTGTATCGCTTCTCGGGTGGAGGTAGATGGTACATTTGTCTGAGATCTTCAAGCTTGAATGAGCCGAATATCCTTCCATCTGCTGTGGAAAATGTTCTATTTGAAGTTGGGATTTTCTCAACCACCCACCTTACTACATTAATGTATGGAAAAATTTTGGCCCACACTACTATCCTGTGAAGATAAGAATAAGCCAATTCCTTTAGAGTTCCCTCTGACTTGTTGGTTGAATCGGTAGTGGCTTCCTCTTCTAATTCTTTAGGCTCCTTTTCTTCTATCAAATTATAAATTATTTCCCAGTTGGTATTTCCTAGACCAAGACATGTTGTATCTGATATTAATCCTTTCTTGCTCAGTCCTGGTTCTTTGGCTGTAGGATTTGCTGTGGGCTTCTTTGATTTCTTCCCCATTTTCTCTGGATTTATGGGTTCAAAGAGACTCTGCACAGACAATTGCAAACTGTAACACAGAGATATTACCGCTGAAAGCCAAAATGAAAATGAACAGAATTGCGGCGATTGACATATGCTAAATTAGACGTAGTTAAGAATTACCACGAATGAAATCTTTTAAAGGATCTACCCTTAACTGTAACATTTAATAGTCGTTTGAACAGCCAATCGTGGTGAATAATACCATAAATTCCCATATCGTCAATCATATACTGAATGATTATTTCAAACGTGCTTCGGATTTCCTCGATTGGTGATTGTCAATAAATTGCAAATCGCAATCGGGAGTGTCAAAGGGAAAGGCTTTAGCACTTGCAATGAATATCTTCAATTGCCAAAAAGTAATATTATAATGGAGCAGAGTATTATGCATGCAAATCATTTTAGCGTATGCTTTTTCTATTGAGATGCGTGCCCAATTGATTGATTGCAATTAGGGCTTGGCTTGCGCTTTTCTCCCTTTTTCATTTGATATTGCTGATTGCCAATTGCGATTTCCTTTATCGCATCGGAAGGTTTGATGAGTTCTTTACATATGTCACTTTATCACTAACATGGTCGATTGATAATTGTGATTTCCTTAATCGGATTGGAGGATTTGATGAGGTGTTTTTTGTGTGTGTCCCTTTGTTATTACGATATGCGATCTCCGATCACTTTATCGCAATGTAAAATTATTTATAATGTTTTTTAAAGGAACACGTTGCTTTTTATCAAAAGGCTTTATAAAATGATTTATTTATGTCGAGACTTTTGATAAATATTTTTCTTGTAAATGAGGTCGATACCAGTTTTATTCATCAACTCACAAATCTAACTAGGTTTATTAAAAAGGGACCCATTTCATGTTAAAATTTTTGTGTAAAGGTTTTATAGAAATGGGGGGTTGTTGTATAGCACAACAGTGCCAAAGATCAATATGAGGAAGTTTGATGGCAAAGATCCTGTAACATGGATACTATAGATGGAGAAATTTTTCGATCTCCATAATGTGCAAAACACGCAAAAGGTACGCATTGCAACTCTATATTTGGAACCAAACCAGTTTGTATGGTATCAGTGGCTTTGCTCTCATAAACAAATTGTGACTTGGGAAATTTTTACGGAAGAAATGACAACACATTATGAGGATACGAATAACAACACTTTTTTTAGCCAATTGATAAACCTTAAACAAAAAGGTTCAATGAGGGAGCACATTTAGGACTTCCAAAAATTGAATATAAGGGTAAAAAATATTCCAGAGGAGCATAGGATTGATTTTTTCATAGGGAATTTAAAGGATAACATCCAACATGAGGTTCACCTTTGGGAACCTAACTCATTGGAGAAGGCATTTAGGTTGGCAAGAAAAATGGAAAGGAAAATTATGGCAACCAGGAAGCCTACCACTCACAACTATTATGATGGAAGTGTTGTTTTCCCCAACCATCCACAACCTACAAGGTTGACACCCCAACAATTGGAAGAAAAAAAAGCAAAAGGGCTTACTTATAGTTGTGATAGCAAATACACTAAAGGTCATAAGTGTGCTGAGAAGAAATTATTTTACATAGATTGTGAAGAGGAGGAAGAAAAGGAATAAGAAACACCAAAAGAAGAGGATATAAACCAGGTACAAACCCTAGAGAAAGAAGAAATGAACCCAACCATATATTGTAATGCATTGGCTGGAATTACCACTCCTCAAACTATCAAGATAGAAGGACATATCAAGAAGAAAAAGGTAATAGTGTTGATTGATTCGGGAAGTACCCATAATTTTATTCATTGTAAGATAGCCAGGAATTGAATTGCTTCTTTATACTAGACCAGAGAAGTGTCAAGTGATGGTTGCAAGTGGAGGAACCATAAATTGCTCTGGAAAGCACCATAATATCAAGCTATCCATAGGAGAATATGTATTGAATAGCCCAATGCTTTCCATTCCAATGGGAGGTGCTGATGTTGTACTAGGAGTCCAATGGCTACAATCCTTGGGTACAATATCTTTGAATTTTCAAGAACTTTTCATGAAATTTTATGCGGATGGAGAGGAAGTTGAATTAAGGGGTATTGCAAGGAAACTAGGAAAGATAATTAGCTCTAACGGTATGAAAAAGCTTCTAGAAAAGGAACAATGAGGTGTAATTGCACAATTATGTTCGCTAGATGTTTCTACATCGAAATCACCTATTTCTCCAGATCTCCAAAATGTCTTGGACAATCATTCCAAGGTATTTGAGACTCCCAAAGGTATCCCACCTATTCGTGATCAAGATCATGCTATTCATCTGATTCCGGGAAGTGCTCCTCCAAACATTAGGCTATACAGATATCCTTATGCCCAAAAGAGTGAAATTGAACATATGGTTGCAGAAATGCTAGAGGCTGGTATAATTCAACCTAGTCAAAGTTCTTTCTCTGTTCCAGTAGTATTGGTGCACAAGAAGGATGGATCATGGCGCACGTGTCCAGATTATAGGGAGCTCAACAAACTCACTATTAAAGATAAATTTCCCATTGATGTCATTGATGAATTATTGGATGAATTGCATGGATCAATTTACTTCACTAAGTTGGATCTTCGTTTAAGATGTCATCAAATCAGAATGAAGACCAAAGACATTCTTAAAACAACATTTAGAACTCATGAGGGTCATTATGAATTTTTGGTCATGCCTTTTGGCCTTACCAATGCACCTTTTACATTTTAAGGTTTGATGAATTCCATTTTCAAAACCCTTCCTTTAGAAAATCTAGTTAGTAGTATTTTTTGATGATATACTAATCTACAACAAGTCTTGGAAGGATCATGTTCAACATGTTGACAGGGTGCTCAAACTATTGGAGGAGAAACAATTATATGAAAACAGCTCCAAATGTTTCTTTGGAGTACAAGAGGTGGAACATCTGGGTCATATTGTATCTCATGAAGGTGTTAGGGTAGACCCTAGAAAAATTAAAGCCATTAAGGAATGGAAAATCCCCACATCCATAAAGCATCTATGAGGTTTTCTTGGGTTGACAGGGTATTATCGCAAGTTAGTTAAGAATTATGGGAGAATATCAGCACCTCTAATAACATTATTGAAGAAAGATGCATTTTCATGGACTCCAGAAGCAACAAAGGCCTTTGAACATCTTAAAGAGGCAATGTGCCAAGCACCGGTCTTAGCTACGCCAAACTTCACAAAAAAATTTATTGTGGAATGTGATGCCTCAGGAAATGGAATTGGTGTTGTTTTAATGCAAAAAGAAAGACCCATTGCTTTCGAAAGTCATCCAATCAAAGGAAAGTATTTACACAAAGCTATTTATGAGAAGGAAATGTTGGCAATACTACATACACTTAAGAAATGGCGACCCTACCTAATGGGAAGACACTTTAAGGTAAAAACTAATCATGATAGCCTTAAATACTTTTTAGAACAAAAATTATCTTCAGAAAAGCAACAAAAATGGGTCACAAAGATGTTGGGTTATGACTTTGGAATCATCTACAAAAAATGGAAGCAAAATGTTGTGGGAGATGCACTCTCAAGAAAGGATGAGGATGTGGAAGATTGCTTTGCGCCATTTCTATTATCCAACCATATTAGATAAATGAAGGAAGGGATGAATGGAAAAATGACAAAGAAGTGTGGGCACTCATTCAAAAGTTACAACAATATCCCAGTATATCTGATACATTTAGCTAGAAAAATGATTCGTTATGGTACAAATATTGCTTTTACCTATGTAAGAATTCCTAACTCAAACAAAAGATTCTTATGGAATTGCACACCTCTCCCTTAGGAGGGCATTCGGGATTTTTAAAAACTTACCACAGGGTTAAGAAGGATTTTTTTTGGGATGACCTTAAATCAGATATTTAAAAGTTTGTAGCAGAATGTTTAGTTTGCCAACAAAATAAAGTTGAAACAATTAAGACCCCAGGTCTATTACAACCTTTATCCATTCCAAGCCAACGTTGGGAGGAGGTTTCAATGGATTTTATCACAAGTTTACTCAAGTCCGAAGGAAAGAGTGTCATCATGGTGGTAGTTGACAGATTTACCAAGTATGCACATTTTTTTGCATTATCTCATCCATTTAAAGCCATTATAGTTTATACTGCATTTATGGAAACAATTCAAAAGCTACATGGAAACGCAAAGACTATTGTAA